>BSBK01006744.1:0-227500 GCA_027943335.1 Chamaecyparis obtusa | reverse complement strand
TCTAGTCTTCTTGTCTTTTCTTTTGTGTTGTGACTTTGGGGAAATTTTATCACCACCTTAGGAATTTCTTAGTTGCTACATCTTGTATGGGCCTTTGGTTCTATCTCCTAGCTCAGGGGAGTGGGCCTATTGGTTCCACGTGGTTGGGTGGTTAATATTTATATCGAGGTATTGTTTGTGATTCTCTAGATGATCCTAGAACATATTCATTTTCAGATCTGTAGTTGAAGATTTCTGATTGGATATTTTAATATGTTGAGATGTACTTATGTATCTGTATTCATGTAATTTTAATCTCCTAAAAGGAGTCTTGTAGTATTGATGTAATCTCAATTCAAAGAAATGCATAAGGGAATGGGTAGTTCTAGGTAAAAGAAAGGGAAATGAATGTAGAATATTGGACATGTTACTAGCATTAAAAGAAAGTGTTTATGTTATTTCTCCTATCATCTTATGTTGGCCATATGTATAGAAAATAATCTTAAATATAGTTATATATAATGATGTATCGCAACAATAATTTATTCTCTCTTGATGAAAGGATCCAAGGAAATTATTGAGAAATGATAGATTAGTGATTGGAATTATTAACAATGAATGGTTATGAAACAATGCAAT
Source organism: Chamaecyparis obtusa (assembly GCA_027943335.1). Lineage (NCBI taxonomy): Eukaryota > Viridiplantae > Streptophyta > Pinopsida > Cupressales > Cupressaceae > Chamaecyparis > Chamaecyparis obtusa. Next base: position 226,882 of record BSBK01006744.1, on the reverse strand, counting down.
AAAATAGTAACTTGATTATAATGTTAATATTTGGTTCATGTTAATGAAGTACCTAGGATAATGCCTACCTTAATGAATATTAATCTCTTACCTAAATTATTAGAGAAAAGTGATATAAAGGATAGTAGATGTTGATGAAATCAATATGAATTTATGGAATGAGTTGATAAAAGGAATAATGATGTTGGATGATTAACTTATGTTTAATAAAAGAAATAAGTTAGGGAAATTTAACTTGATGAATTAAAATGAACATAGATATTTAAAGCTAATGATTACATGAATATCTTATGCATGTAAATGGTTTATATGATGTTTCTTTAGTAGCGACGTTAGGGAACCCGTGAAGACTAAAGTTTTATAAATCTTACATTCAAGTAGTAGAAAATTATTTCTTCTTTCAGAAATATGAAGTGTAATGATGAATATTATTGTAGTTAAAATATTAAAAGAAAAGAAATTTACTACTTGCATTTTATAGAGGTTTATGTCTTTTCCTCTTGGGTTGCTTGGCAGGGTGTTACATAACAACTAGGTATTCCATCCTTGATAATGTAGAGAATTGGCAGGTTTTCTCTGATGACCAAGACATATTAATATTTTTCCCATGTGAATCTCATTTTGGTGAAAGAGAAATGGATTTCAGTACTTATGTTGATACAGTGAATGGTAAAGATGTAATTTTTGGGAAAGAAGTTTTGCAGTTGAAATCAAATAGAGTTCCCAAAGGATTAGTTTCTCTTGAAAGGGCATTTGACAATAAGGACAAAGCTTTCTTTACCAGTATTGATAAAACCAATGACCTTGAAGAAGTAAACTTGGGCACAAGAATAGTCCCCAAGAAGTTTTATATAGGTAAGTGCTTGTCCCCAAAAATTAGAAAAAATTTGATTGATCTTCTCAAAAAATTTAGGCATGTTTTTGCTTGGTCTTATGAAGATCTTGAAGCTTATAGAGAATACCTCTTTCAACCTGAGATTCCACTAAAAGAAGGCACAAAACCTTTTAGACAGAAGTTAAGACCTGTTAACCCTACCTTGGCACCTAAAATGAAAGGAGAACTCAAGAAGATGATGGATGAAGGAATAATCAATCCTATTAGACACTCCACTTGGGTTTCAAATTTGGTGCCTATCAGGAAGAGGAATGGTGATATTAGGCTTTGTGTTGATTTTAGAAATCTTAATATAAATTCTCTAAAGGATAACTATGGATTACCAAATATGGAGAACGTGTTGCAGAAAGTCACTAGGTCAGAATTGATGTCCATGATGGATAGCTTTTCTGGTTATAATCAGGTTATGGTTAAAGACACAGATTAATTTAAAGCTACATTTACAACCCCATGGGGGACATATGTTAATGTGAGAATGCCCTTTGGATTAACTAATGTTGGTGCCACTTTTTAAAGGGCCATGGACATGGCCTTTGTAGATTTCATTGATAGGTTCATGGTGGTATATCAAGATGATCTAACAGCATTCTTGGCCAATGAGGAACAACATTACCAAAATCTAGAAAATATTTTCATTAGAGCATTATAGTATGGGGTTTCCCCGAATCCAAAGAAGTGTACCTTTGGTGTGGTAGAGGGAAAACTTCTAGGAAATATTGTTTCAAAGGATGGAGTAAGGATAGACCTTGAAAGGGTGGAAGCTATTGATAAACTATCTCTACCAAAGAATATCAAAGGAATTCAGTCACTTTTAAGACAAGTTAATTTCTTGCAGACATTTATTACAAACTTTGTATAAATTAGCATTCCCATATCAAGAATGTTAAAAAAGGGAGAAAAATTTGAATGGAATTTTGAAGCAGTACAAGCTTTTAATGACATTAAAAGGGCTATCAAGCATGACCTAGTTTTGAAAACACTAGATTATAGAAAACCTATGCAAATCTTTTCTTTTACATCTGTCCATACTGTTGCAGTAGTACTATTATAGAAAAATGTTGATGGTTTTGAACAACCTATTTCTTTTTTCAACAAGACCTTACAGGCAGTAGAGCTAAATTATGACATTATTGAAAAGAAAGCTTATGCCTTGGTCAAAGCTATTAAAACATTCAGGTGTTATTTGGTTGGAGCCACAATGGTTGCCTATGTTCCAAGAGCTTCTATTAAGGATATCTTGGTCTAGCAATAAGTTTCAGGAAGGAGATGTAGATGGATCAATAGGAGTCAAGAGTTTAATATTGACATTCACATTACAAAGTTGGTAAGAGGGTTGGACCTAGCAAAGTTGATGGGTCAAAGCAATCTAACTGCAAAATAGATAAACATGTTGGAGGAGGATCAAAGACCTTTTGTGTGTAACATGGATTGTTGTGAGTGGTACAAGGATATTGTTAAATATTTGCAAAAGATAGTTTTACCTCATGGATTAGATGATAACAAGAAAAGAACTATTAAGATTCATTCCATAAGATATGAAATTATAAGTGGTGAGTTATGGTGGAGAAGTAATGAGGGTGTCTTTCTTAGATGTGTAGATCAGGATAAAGCCAAGCTTTTGATGGGTGAAATGCACAATGGGATTTGTGGAGGACACTATATGGAAAAGAATATAGCTCACAAGATCATTAGGTCAAGTTTTTGGTGGCCATCACTTTTAAAAGATACCCATCAGTTTCTGAAGAAGTGTGATCCTTGTCAAAGATTTGCAAGAAAATTAAAATTTAGTGGAAACCTGCCTCTCAAACCTGTTGTTGTACAGGATCCTTTCCAAAAGTGGGGTATGGATTTCATTGGTGAAATCCATAATAATTCCAATGGTGAACATTCTTATATCTTTGTGGCAACTGATTATTTCACCAAGTGGGTTGAAGCAATCCCTTCAAGGAGAGCAACTAGTAAGGTGGTAACAGATTTTATCATGCATAATATCCTTACAAGATTTGGTTTCCCAAAAACCATGGTGGTTGATAATGCAATGTGTTTTAGGTCAAAAGAGTTTGTTGACTTTTGTTAGGACAATGGTATAAAAATCTCATATTCATCTCCCTACCATCCACAAGGCAATGGCCAGGTAGAATCCAGTAACAAGAGTTTGATTAAAATTTTGAAAAGAGTATTAGATAAGAATAAGAGGGCTTGGGATTCCAAGTTGTTACAAGCCTTATGGGCTGACAGGGTTACAGTAAAGAAAGCAATAGGGTGTGCCCCTTTTGACTTGGTGTATGGGATTAATGCAAGATTGCCCCAGAACAATCTATTATAGATGTATCAGTTCATACAGGCATATGATGATGATGTGGAGGAAGAAATGACTGTTAGGATAAATGATTTAATTCAATTGAATGAGCTGAGAAGTGATGCACATGTCAAATATGAGAAGGTGCAGGCCTAGTGCAAAGTCTTGTATGACAAAAGAACTACTCGGAGAAGTTTTGTAAGTGGTGACTTGGTCCTGATGTGGAATGCAAGATTAGAAGATAAAGGAAAGCATCAAAAATTTGATCCAATCTGGTTAGGCCCATATATCATTGAAGAAAAATGGGGAACGAGCTCATATTTATTGAAAAATCTGATAGGAGAGCTCACAGAATTGCCAATTCTTGGTTAATTCTTAAAAATTTACTTCTCTTAGATATTTTTATGAGTCTCTGTGTAGGTTTAGATTTAGGGTTTTGTGTGCAATTCTATTTGCCAATCGAAATTTTGTTCTGGTCTTCTCTTCCAGGAGATTCCAGTTTTCTCATTGTATCTGCAAGAGATACACATCCCCAAGCATGAGCCACTTTTATCACTATCTTTAAATTTTTTAGTTTCAAGCTAAAACTTTTGAAAAAATCTAGTTCTTAGACCTAATTGTGAGGTGTTATGGTTAAAACCCTAAGTTTGATGGAAGCCCTAGCCGGTTATAGCATTGTTATAATTTTGCATTACTTTTTGGCTCACTAACTCTCCAAATAAGCATGTGTGATATCGACCCCTTTTAAGTGACCACTCTACATGTTATATTGATAGGTTGTCAAACGAGACCCTTTTTAATATTTCTCTCAAGCCTAAGTTTCCCATAAATTTTTCTAAGTGACTAACCTTTTAAAATGAGTGGTTGTCGTTGAATCTCAAGGTTCCCTATTGTCAAAATTTTTGACATGTGATTGGCGACAAGCAGACATCTGTCTTGGCAAGCATGTTTTCAGTGTTGTGCTGGTGATTAAATAGACTAGTGCATCAACAACTGTCATTATACCGTTGGGTCAAGATGATTCCTTTTTAAGCATCATGATATAGCAACAAGCGTCCAATCAAGTTTTTACTAACAACGGTAGGATTCTGGCATGTCAGTCTTAGTGGCATGTTTTTCAACTTGAAAACTATCTTAGGTGACATAGCAACTATGGGGATAGAATTTTCAAAGGGTAAAACACTGATTGATCTCACGGTTGTTGTTATACCGTTAATGAAAGACGTGAAGTTTTTAAGCTTCGTGGTATAGCGATGACTGTTCGATGCTATATGATGGACGAGATGGTGAGTGGACCCTAAATTTCCATGTCACTCTAACATGTGTGCTTTTGATTGGTTGAAATAAGTATGATGTGGCAATTAGTAGGATGTTTGACATTTTAAAAGAAAAGGAGAAAGGGCCTGCCCACCTATTCTTGTAAACATGGTGGCTTTTGATTCGACAGAGTGTTAAGTGAAGTGTTATTGTGGGGTCATATTTCTTGGATACTTAAGGTTTGAAAAGATCTCAGAGTTGTCGGTATACCACTGGAATAAGGTGAATGATTTTTAAGGTCTATGGTATAGCGACAACCATTGATCTTGTCTAAAGGATGAGGATAGAAAGGTGGGTCCTCTATCGCCAGTTCATGCTGAGAGATTCATTTCTGATTAGCTGAAGGTAGAGATGACATGTTAGATTGTCAGTATGCTTGACACTAAGGAGAAAGTTAGGGTTTTTCCCCTACTATTCTATCTGATGTGGCAATTTTTGATTCAATGAAGATTTCAAAAGGGAAGGTGGGGTCATTTCTTTGTGAATTGATAAAGTGCTATGAGTTGGAAAGAATCCTATGGTTTTCATTACATCACTGAGGAAAGATGCTCAGGTCCTACACCTACACTTTAGCAACAAGGTGACACCTGTCCACTCTGATCAGGGTAAAGTTAAGTTGTTTCTTTTCCCACATGGTTTAATTTGAGCTATTCTCATTGCTTGGGAACTCATTTGGGGAAAATAAAAAGAAGGTTACGCAGCTATTTTTTCTAATCATCCGATGTGCCAAAAAGGAAATAGGATCAATGGTTTGAATTAAAAAAATTTCTTTGTGACATTTCTCACGTCCTATGAATGCTGAGGTGGCTAGTTTTCAGTAATGGCGGACTTAATGAGCTATGTGCGAATGAATTGTAAATGGTTGGAAACATTATATACCAAAATTTGATTGTTGTTTTCTTTACCTCTCTCGTAAGAGTTTTGGAAAACTGGATTGTTCTCTGGAGTGATATCAAGAAAAAAAATTTAGGTGCCTGGTAGGTCATAATCTTCTAAATTCAAGAATTGTTTGAAGTCTGTGAAGAAATTGTAAGAAAATTATGTTGCTAGCTGATAGTATTTACAGTTTTCTTGGGAATTTATATATTGTTTTAAGAAGCCCTAGTTAAAATGTCACCAAAGAGGGGACTATCTAGGAAGACAAAGTATAAGGATAGGGGCATTTTTGAAGACTTAATGCAATTTCACCTGCATTAAGATAATGGTGCAGCTAGATTGAAAGAATTGGTCCCAAGGAACCCTAGGGATTATGAAAATAGTGGGCTCCATGATAGAGGAAACTAGATGAGAGATGCTAGGGTGGGAGAGGACCATAATGGTCTTATTTTGTTTAAGTCAGCATACTCACAGATAAATTCTTGTGTTCCCCTTAGCAACATATGGCAATTTGATATAGGAAAGTTGGTAGTTCTTGGATTTTTCATGGATGTAGAATTGTTGATCCAAATTGCTAAGTGTTATGATCCTGTGAAATTTTTTTTTAAGGATATAAATGGAAATAATTTGATTAGTATCATAGAAGATGAGATTAGGGAGGTCTTATTATTGAATGACCCTTCTCTTGGGCTAGAGAAAATAGATTTTACTGAGTTTATTGAGGTGTGTGAAGCTCAAAATGATTATTTGAGGATAGGGCCTCTGAGGGATTTTCTAGACTAGATTGGATCAATGTGTGTTGTTAGCTCAATTACACTGGAACCTTTCAGGATGGATTTATTGAGTAAAAGAACACAAGGTTTTTATAAGTCTTTGACTTTAATCCTAGGGCATGATGAGGCCACTCATATGCCAATTCTATATATGTTCATGATGGTGCAGTCTCTATATCCCTAGTTGGCATTGATTTTTGATTTTTCATCTCACTTAGCTTACTTAATCCATGAGGGATTAATGGGAATAAAGAATATGAAGGTTAGTAGGCCCTTTGGATGGTATTCTATGCTGATGCATATGTTCTTGTACAAGGGTGAAAAGTTTTTAAGTTCAACAATCAACATTGTTAAGGAAAGAAATGGAGAAACACTTCTAGTTCAATTGTGGACCACAACTTTGTCATGGGACAGAGTTGATGCCAGTTTTATTTCCTTTGACAGAGATTTTGCTTCAAGACTTAGGACATTGTTGTTTTTTGACAATCCTAGAATCCCAAGGGAGTTGCTAAGATTAATCAGGACAAAGGAGTATTGTCAGGACATTACTATAGTCCATAATTTTGGTGATATCATATTATATCCAATTTGCACAATTTTTAGAGTATATGGTTGCAGAAAGGCACCTTACATTTTTCCATACCAAGTTCCACTAAAAATAGGATATGCTAAAATTTTGAGGTAGATTGGTGACCTATAGGAGAATGCCCTTACTAGTAAAGGAAGAGGGACTTTCTTCCCTGATATTACAATTTCTCATCAGTATGTTATTCCTAAGGTAGGATGGGTATATTTGAACCAGGTCTTGCAACCCTATAGAATGCCTATAGCTATAGCAAGATGTGCAAATAATGAGGGTTTCCTATCAGGAATGTTTAGAGATAAGATTAGGTGTGCTCTTATGGAGCACCAATTCAATTTTCCTAAGGATATAATAAGGAATGAGTTTGACCTCCAAACTCAAGAAATAAAAAAGGAAAAGTGGGTGATCTACAAAAAGACTGTAGATTTCATAAATTTTTTTGACAAATCTTATGATCCATTAAAGGGTTTTGAGCTGTGGGCAATAAAGGTAGAGGCTCTTATGGAGAATTTTGAAGGCATCATGCATGCAATGAATGAGAAGAGGGTTGTTGTGAGAAAGAAAAACCCTGGGAGAGCTACGAAGATTTTGAGCCAGCCACGATATGTAAAATTGACCCCAAGGGGAGTCTATACTATGCAAAAGAGAGGTGGGTACACTATTCTTTTACAAACAGAGCAGAGAAGTGAGGATATTCCTTCAACTTCAAGAGGAAAGAGGCCTATGAATGATCAAACAATGCAAGGACCCTCTCCAAAGAGGAAAAGACAAGAGGGATTAGGATCAGAACAAAATGTATACTCTCCCTCTCAATCCCCTTTACATTTAGATTAACATGGGGTAGCAGAATAGTTAGTATAGGTGAGGAATGAGGGAAAGATTTTTGTTTCCAATGATGAACTACAAGAAGGAATGCTAGAGGCACCTAAGGAGGTTGCAATGGACCTTACTGTTGCTGAATTTGAGGGTAAACAAATTGACCCTATTTTAAAAGAAGCTAGTGATTCCTTTGTGGCTGATGAAAAATTTGTAAAGACTAGGGCATTCTTCCAATTCTTATGGAGAATGAAAATAAACCAATTTGAAGAGATCCGTGAGAAGAAGAAAGAAGAGTTCCCTGATAGGGACATAACAAAGATAGAAACTTAGACCAAGGGAGAAATAATGAAGTAGTTTGAAAAGATTACTCCTGAGGAGGGAAGGACCATGGTCCATACTACAGGGTTGTTGATTCTACCAGAATGGGATATTGTTGATGCAATAGTCTTTGATCAAGTCAGGAAGAGCAAGGTAAAGAATCTTCCTACTATAGAATAGGCCCAACAAGCTACTAGGGGAATTACTTTTTTAGAAGATCATGCAGCCTTGGTAATGTAGTCCCTTAAGAGGGAGGAAGACAAAGGAAAAAGAGAGGCTCTCTCTACAAAATATGTAGGAAATCTATTGGTACAAAGATTAGGTGAGACTTCTGGTGTGGAAGCTTCAAACCTAATTTTGGAGACTACCAAGTTTAATGTCAAGGTGGCAGAGAAAGATGCTCAAGGAAAGGAAAAGTTGAGGCTCAAATTTGAAATAGTCCTCAAGTCTTACAATGAACTCAAGATAGAGATGATCCAAAGGGACAAGTTAATTGTTGAGTTGTTAGGACCACAGGATCATAGGTCACCACAAATAATGATAGCTAACAGACCTGTAGTGGCTTCATCATCCAACCCTATCATTGAGTTTCCACCATCGTGCTACCCATAGACACATTTAGATGTAAGACTTAGTTGGGAGAAGCAATAATTTCTTGAGGAAACCAATCACTTCAAAAGAAAGAGGAAAGAATTGGACAAGATAAGAGAAGAATATTTGAAAGATAAGATTTTGTTGAAGTAGGAATATGAAGACAAGGTAACAGAGGCTATTATGTAGTTTTCTACAAACTTGAATCCCACAGTCTTGTTTGACCATGCTAGGAGGCTAAACATATTACTTGTATCATTGGATAAATATAAGAATGAGTTTGAACCAGTTTTTAAGAAATGGATTGAGAGATCTCCAAATGTGAGATTGTTCAGATTATTGTCTAAGTCTCAAAATGATCCTTATCCATTGATCAAGCCATTGCACCAAAATGTGAAGAAGCTAGTAGAGCATGACATACTTTTAGGCAATTTTGAGAGGAAGTCAAATCTGATGAAGAAGGAATTGACACTCCCCAGCTGTGAATTGATCCCAAGAGTATTTAGGAAGAATGGTGAGCTCAAAGAATTGATCAAGTGGAGAGCACAAATAGATAATGACTTCTGTGCTAGGATGACTAGCATTTTGACCCTAGAGAATACTTTGTTCTTTATACATACTATTGATACTTTAATTTCTGCTAAGTCTAAATTTGATTTTATTCAGCAAGAGATTGGTCAATTGGAGGATAGGTTGGAACAGTTCTCTGGCACAAATGTAGAGTTTGCAAGTTTTGAGTTCACAAGTGAAGAGGTGTACAATAGGTGGAGGTATGAGTACATACCTCATGTAGAAAAAGTAAATACTATGCCAGCCTCTTGAAACAAGTGAAAATAGTTTCTTTTTGAGCCATCAAGGTTGTTGAGATGTAGAAAGGTATTTATTGTAGAATTGATAGTAGAGATATTACAATCAGATTTATTGAAAGAAGCTAAAGACATAAAGCAAGGCAGCTCATCTAAAAATATCTCACCTATTTGATCAGTGTATTTATTGTAAACCCAATAGGGTTGTTGTAAAGTTTTTAGGTTAGGAATTTTGTAAACCCTAGAATGATTGGTAGCTTGTTGCATTTCCTTGTATATAAAGGATTTTCCATGATCATTCTAGGCATTGAGACTTTAGGTGTTGAAAAGATAGAAATTTTGAAACCCTAGCCCTCAGTCGAGGATTGTAACATTTTGTATCATTTTATCAAAGAAATAGTGAAGAAGTACAGGTTGCTACTGCTGTTTTGTAGGCTCACTATTTAGAATATGATGTATACAAATGATCAAGGTTATACTTAATTTGAATCTCAAATCTTTGTCTCTCCTTTGAGTTTATTCTGTGAATCTTTAAATCTTTATGAGATTTATATGTATGTATTTAGCTTTGAGATCTAATCTACGGTTGGATTAAATATTTCTCAGGGTGGGATACATGCTTACTAAATCTATTTGAGGATTTTCTATAAGTAGGAAAGAGTTGGGGTGTTTGTATTTATGTTTAAAAGACCAGTCATTTTCAAAACATCTTTTTATTCATTCTATCTTCTGATATTTTACCCAATGGATAAGGCACTGGCCTATATTTTCCTATCTTTACTTTGTGGGGAATGATCAAAATCCTATAATCTTAAAACATATAATCAATACCAGTCTTTTAAAGTTTCATTTACTTTATATAAGTTGTTCTACCCAATGATGGAGAGTCAATGAATAATAGGTTGTTATTTAGTACTTTCTCACTGCCATCTATTGTAAGATCCAGTATTGAGCAAGGGATAGAGTTAAATTTATTGGATCAGGTGTACCCACCTTGGTTTTGTAGACTGAGAAGTGAAGAGGGAAGTCTTGTCCCTATAGTTGGTCCAACTGCTTATAGATTTCCCATATTTGGAACTAACCACTCCTTAACATTAGTCATAAGCATATTGGTGTCTCATGGAGTGTAAAATATTTTGAAGAAGCAACAGAGTCCAAGTCCCAAATATCAATAAACCTAATGATGCAAATTCTTGTTCTTTAAAAAAAGGATTGTAACATTGTACCTCTCATAAAAACTTTTCATCTAGTCATTTAAAGTTCTCTAGAATGTAATACCCAAAATTGCTTCACCATGTGGCAATGCTTCTTCAAATTTCAACACTAATATTTCATCTTCTGCATGAAGAACAACATTGGATGGAAATAGAACGTAGAAAGGAAAAAACAATAATACATAAATCATAGTTTATTACTTGGTTCCCCAAACTTTATGTTTTTTTACATGCTAAACTAGCCCAAAATTAGTATGGAGATATATGTAATGGAAAACCAAATCTTAAAGAAATCTATAAATGAAATCATTATAATTTGTCCAATAAAACCCTACAAGGGTGCACACACAAATATAATCCTTCATAGAGAGATCTGGAAGGAGACAACTCAAGTGTGCTCTGATGCCATGTTGAAGTGATCAACCACCTGAGAGAACACACAACTATAAACCTTCATGGAGAGATAAATAAATCATTAGAAAGTTAAATGTATTGAGATGAGATACAATGTATAAGAGTTCTACTTATATAGGAAAGAGTGAGAGAGACGAGAGAACACAATAATGGCATCTAGCTCAATGAGATGGAATGGTTGGTAGGGAGTAGTAAGAGCCCAACTAGTTAAATACTATATGGAACACATATTAATACAACATTGGGAAAAATGATATCTTAGTTAACTGAAATCTTAAGGAGGCATTAGGTTTCTAGTCCACTATCACTCTACACCAAGTATCCATCCTAATGAGACATTAGGTTGCTGGTCCATTGATCCGTACTCATAATAATTGATGAAGGATTGGAGTGACGAATTTCATTATTGAAAAAAGTGTGTTATCTTATTGAGATTTTCTTTGTTTCAAGAATAGTTTAATATTATTTACTTAATAGGGCTAACCATGTGAAGGTAGAAGTTTATATGCTCCCCTAAAACCACTATAAATTCCCTGTTAATATCTAACATTCATTCATTCTTTCATCCATTAATAAAATATAACATTGATTCATTATCACATGATAATCACTAATACATAACATTCATTAACATTCATCAACATGCAACATTCATCAATATTCATCAACACATATCATTCATGACAATTCATTAGCACATTAATACATTCATTAACCAACTCAAGTTAACAAGTATCATTCAATATTCATTAACACATATCATTCATGAACATTCATTAGCACATAAATACAATTATTAACACATAAAATTTAGTCATTATCAATTAAGGTAGATTACAATCATATATTTTTTGGTTTTTTTTTTTGAATCTATGTAACTTGACTAAGTGGAGCATTATTTTATTCATCATTTCCCCCCTCTTCAATTATCCTACACTCTTCTTGTGATCTCAATGTATGCATAGTCCTATACAGAGCATGAGGATGCTAATGCAAAGTGGGGTCCTCTGGAAAAAAAAATTGGTTTAATTCAAAATATAATTTTATTATTATTACAAGTATTTCATTAATTTAAAGAACATAACTCTGATGGTCTTTACTTGATGGGGCCACATCATATTTCGTATCATTTCATCATGCCTCAACCTCAACATGTTCAACACCCTCTAGAGTTGAAATGTGAATGGTTACATTAATCAATAAACCAATTACAATTAAACTCATTTAAATGAATTATAATGGTCTACTTTACCTTATGGGCGAACACCATTTTCCCGATGTTGTGTACCTGGGTAATGATCCACTTGTTCATCAGCAGATATATGCTCTATAATATTAAGAAAAAAGGTTACATTAATTACTACACTGATTTGAATTTAAAATATTTAATTATATTAATAATTACATGTAAAAAAAATTAATTGCAAATGAATACCTACACTACTGAGATGCACAATCTGGACCTTCATCATGTGCAAGATGTGTTCCACGATTAACATGTTGCATTCCAATATCTGTGCATTATTATCATTTCTTATTTACATTTAATTATTTGTAAAGTGTTCAATTTGAAATAAATTTCATTTATCTTATTTACATGTGTGATGGATGCACCAAAATCTCCTATTTTCCAAATTAATTCTCATAGCTATTCAGACACAGTAGTATAGCCTTTCTTGTAGGAAATTTTCTTGTCCTCTTTTATGGGTGCTTTATTGAACTTAGATCTTCACAATTTTTCTTAGTACCATCAATATTTCTTGTATTATTTAATTAAAAAAATTGATTGCAATTTATAAATATTTTGATGTGCTATTTCATTTAGTGATACTTATAATTCATGTAGAAAGTTTCATATAACCACCGGAGTTGAGCTTGTGTTTCCCATTCTTTTCTTGCCTTTTCTTGGTTTCATTTGATGTGTTACTCAGTCTATGAAAAGTAAAATTTTGAAATATGTTACACTATATAAATATAACGAGTAATTAATACATAATTAAATTCTTAATAGTATCGCATACATTCTTCTAGCATCTGGTGGTGTATTTCCTTTTTTCCTTTCAATTATCTTCTTCACATGCAAAATGAGATCCTTCTAATCCTTCTCTGGAATCATGGGGAGAAATCATACTTTATGTTCTTCTAGAAGTAGATAAATGGTTCCTGTATTGGTCACTCACATACTTTATAGAACAAAGTGGATTCATCCACTTGGATATGAAGTAGATGAACAAGTTTTAGAAGCATATGCTCAAGTACTACTTTAAGCTCCTACTAACCCTAATGAGCCAAGATGGGGAACCTATGAGGAGAAGACCAGAGAAATTGATGCATTCTTGAACAACGCAGCAACAAAAAGAAAGGTTGTTAAGGTTACCCCATAAATCTTGAGAATACATGGAGTGTCTCAAGCAAACCTAAACAAAGAAAGGGAACAAAATATTGCTTTGGAATTAGAGAGCGCAGATGCAAAAAAGGTAGAATTAAATGATCCCGAGTTAAAGAAGGTGAAGATAGAAAAATCTAATGAATAGAAGGATAAAACTGATGATACTCCTTCTGCACCCAAAGTAACCATTGACCTTACTACTGCTCCTGAGTACAAGGAAACACCAAAGAGGAAGAAAGATATCAACACTAGTCATCCATCCTGAAGAGTCACAAGGAATAGAAAGAGCTCCCAAGCACCTCCTGAAGTAAGTTTCAAACCTAGTCTTAGTGTGATAAGTGAAAGAATAATTGATGAGGGAAGAATTGATCAAGTAGGGAAGTTTTATGAAAAAAATAGTGAAATCGAAAAATCTGAGATACATGGTATGATAGTCAAGCACATGCTGAAGCTTAAGAAGATAGCCTTGGAACTTAAGACTATGATCCCTGATAATGTGTGGAACATCCTAGAATTCCAAAATAGACAAGCTATTGAAGAAGACCTACGGATAAGGGAAAAGATTCTAGATGACACCCTTCCTGTATGTTCTCTAGAGGAAAATTCTTTATTGTTAGACTTAGTGAAGCCACATCTCAGAACAAAGTAAAGGACTTTGCACATTATGGACAAGAACTATGATCTTGTTGCTAAGGAAATAGAGAAGGCATTCGAGAAAGTATTCATGAATAGGCACATGTATCCAGCCACTACAACTACAACACAAGTACCCATAAAAGAAGTCAAGATGGAAGAGCCCATAAATGCATCAGTGAAAGGTCCTCAGGATTCAATGCCTATAGTGGAAACACAAACAGAGTTAGATAAGTCCATGCCCATGACAAAGTCACTAAAGGATAGCACCTTTATCATTGAAAATGTAGAGATAGCCATGGTGAACACTGACATTGAATTGGATAAGTTTGAAGAAGCTTTTGTGAGCACACAAGAAGCTGATATTTTATGCAGCAACACACCTCCCACTCATCAAGAAGAAGTATTGATTGAAGATATAATAGATAAGAAAGAAAAAGAACAAATGGAAGAGAAGAAAGAACAAGAAAAGAAATAAATAGAAAAAGAAGACCTGACACAACTAGTTTGGACTCATGGGGAGAAGAAGACCTGATTAAGTTTAGTGTCCTAGCTATGGAGAAGGCTAAGGAGAAACAAGTGATGAGAAATCCCCTCCTTGTAGAGTCAGTGAACATCCTAAATAGTTTGTTACCTACAAACAAGAAAGTGTCCAAAGTACACTCAGTTGATGATGTCAGTTCAGTGATCTCCCAGTTCAAGGGAAACTTCTCTAGCTTGGAAGAATCTACATCCTTAGTTGCAGAGGAGAAATATATGAAGAAAAGGCTCAATGAATTGGTCAGAAACTATGCACCTAACCTAAGCTCACTAAAGGATGGTCAAGAATCCCTGAAAGAGTTTGTAGTAAAGGGATTAAAGATCATTGTTGAATGTACGAACCAAGACAAGTTTCATGGCTAGATCAATTCTAGTTTTGAAGATATTGAAGATTTTTGGTATTGGCAGCAGGGTACAGAAACTTTAAACTTAGTTTTGAAGGCTTTAGAGGCCCCAGATGAGGTTGAAAATTTGGGTGATAGGTGCTTGCGCAAGTCAAGCCTGTAGAGCACTTCATGGCCTTTCTGAAATGGGGTTATAATAGTCAATCGAGTCAACTGGTGATGACTTATGGTCTCCGGAAGTCGGGCCACTTGAAATGGTAGAAAATAATTTTCCTTCAAAATTTTTGTTTGGGTTTCAAAAGTTATTTTGAGCTGACTTTGATGGAATAAATTGAAAAATAAAATAATTCTAAGTTTGGTTGGTCCTAAGGGCTAAATTTCTGGAACCTTCTCGGGTGGTGGAAAATGCCTATATAAAGAAGACCCGTAGTGTTGTCTAGGACAGTTCTAGTAGTAGATCTAGGTATTGATTCGAGGCTTTGTCCTACAAAATATTGTAAGGCAATGCCCATGTGGCTTTGCATACTGTAATTCTAAAAGTTTGTTATTCCACATTTGTGGAGATAATAAGAAGCCAATTTTTTGTTCTTGCATATTGTTGTTGTTTCTCTGTTTCTATTATGTGTTTGTGGTATTAAGGGGAGCATCCTTCATCAACAAGAAAATTCAAGAGGCTGAAGCTATGATAGACAGCATAATAAAATTAGTGGAAGATCCATTTTTTGATGTGAATATGTGCAACAATGTCTACCAAGGTTAGATAGATAAGATTCAGAAGGTAGAAAAAGAGATGACCAAGATAAGGGCTAGATAGACTCAGCTAAGGAATGCTCTTGCACCCTCTTTAGACATACTAAATTAGAATATCAAGGAGATCGATGCCACCATGGTGACATATGATCAAGGTCCTAGCACTGATTTGGAAAAGATGGAGAAGCTTTAGTATGCTTTATGCGCCCATCTATAGATTGTAAATTCACTAATCACATTTTGGAAGGAGATCCAAAATCTACAATTCCATATCTAGATGTACTATCATAGTATGTTTTTATAAATTAACTTTTTGACAAACCTTTTTCATTAATGTCAAAGGTGGAGTATGTATAGAATATGGATAATAGATATGTATAAGGAGATATAAGATAGAAAGATATGAATAGGAAGACAAAAGTTTTTTGTATTAAGGATAGTTAGCAACTTGGCTATATTCCTTTGTTTCCATCAATGACAAAGGGGGAGATTGTTGTCAAGTTGGATATACTAGTGTATATGACTTAATATAGTGTTTTCATTAAGGAAACAAAGTCATATAGAAGTTTGGAGTTAGTGCACTTGATGTAAAGATAAAAAATCAACTAAGTGTTGAAGATTGGATAGTGTACAGAGTTCCTAAAGCTCAGAGTATCAATGCACATGTGTATGACCAAGTTATGGTGTGCACCCTAGAAGTTAAGTTCATTAGAATATATTCATGCTTATTCTATGAGTGCATGATCAGATATACAAGTATGAGAAAGATATAGATAGTTGAAGTTACACAGCCAGTGTGTGCCAGTGAAGAATAAAGTAAGCAGCTGACTATTATCATTTTGAGCTGCAATTATATTCTAATTATGTAAAGGCTATGCACCTATTGGAAGTAGGTTTCCAACATGTATATATGTTTGTTTGTAAACATGCTTGAGCCAATTCACTTGGAAGCATTGTATGTAATAGGTTTAAGGGCCGACCTAGTTGTTTATTTTGTATGCGCATATAAATATGAGATGCACCCATTGTAATTGGCATGGAAGTTGATATAGAGTTGTAATAAGAAGATCATAAGTGTGTGAAGAGACTATAAGATGTATTAGATCTTTGCAAGATTTCAAAGCATCAATGCATCAAGGGAACTAATCTGACAAGAAGTGTCACAGTGACAATTCATCCAGCAGATATAGGGTGTATCTGAGATCTTAAGGTTGTAGCCTTCACCACTTGAGCTGTGATCTCTAGGACAGTGCATCCTCTCCCCTAAAAGGGTCTGACCCTTAACAAGATCTACTATACTTAATGCATTTTAAACCAACTCCTAATAGGGTTAAGGATCTTTTAACAAGGATCACAAAACACTAGTACAGAATATTAGTGGGTGTCAATTCCCACCAAGGTTTTTACCTATTTGGGTTTTCCTGTAACCATATTGGTGTTATGTGTTGATTTCATATTTCATGCTTATGTGGATGTTCATTTCAGTACTTAAGCATTTAATTTTAGTTTAAAGATTAAGTAAAAGGATAATATACAATAAACACTGATTCACACCCCCCCTCTTAGTGTTTCCATAACTAACAGTTCATATTATCTATAGGAATACACTTGATACTATAGAAGAGGATCAAAAAATATTGAGAGAGTACTATTTCTATATGGGTGATAATAAGTTACACTCATCAGAGTTTGTCCAATATTACCTTAAAAACTTTTATGAAAATCCAAGGGAGAGAGAAATTCATATAACACAACATATACTATGGTCATATAATTGCACAAGGTAATTCAAGAATGCTAGAATGTTTTATTGGTTGAGTAGGATACATAAGAAAATAAATATCCAACATATCTAGAGTTTTTTTGAGGTTGGACATGGAAAGGGAGAACATGATGGTGTCGATGCATGTGTTAAGAGAGCCCTTTGTAGAGAGCAACTCAAATTTGAGGAAAAAACAAAATTTAAAGATGCACGTGCAATTGTTGAATGGTGTTAAATAAGTTTGTCTAAAGGATCAAGTCAGAACTCTACAATCAGACATTTTTTCTGGCTAGTTGAAGAGAAGAATATCCTTTCAAGGTATGATTGTAATAAAATCAGTGGATCAGCTAAATTGAATTCATATAGGAGTTCTAATACTAACACTTGGACTATATGGACTTGGGATCTTACATGTTTTTGTCAATTTTGTGTTGTAGGTGAATGGGAAGAATGCGAGAATACAAAATGGCTTGAAGAATGGAAACAAAAATCCGTAATACCTAGTGAGACACAAGATGAAGATGATACAATAAATCAAGACTTGTATCATGCCTTTGCATTAGAAGATTATGATTGTGTATCAAACCTCATACAACCTGGTAATTTAATTTAATTTATTGTAATACTTTAAATTATATTAGTTACATGTGTATGTCATATAATTTATGATTATATTTGAATTATAAACCTTTAAACAAGTTTTATTTATACATGTACTTAATTTTGTTTTGCAAGACATGTGTATGTTGTTGTTGCACCTGAGGATAATGAAGAGTAGAAAGAGAATTGGTTAGCTTGATGCGTAGAACCTAAGAAAAAGTTGATATGTCATCAAGTAGATGATGATGATTTGTAGTATCCAATTGGGTCTATTGTGGTAGTTGGTACATGGATATGAAAATACCTAACAAGAAGGAATGGTTTACCATCTTTTGAAGACTACTAATAAGAAAAGAAGATGCACTATTCCCATTTGGTTGTGGAAACAAATATCAAATTGAAAAGATACAAAGGGAGACCTACTAATAAAATATTATGGATACTTTCAATGGAAGAGCATGAGGCAATCATAGACGCATTGTAGAAAAGAGAGGATGTAGATGGTATATTAGGTTGATATATATATATATATATATATATATATATTAGGTTGAGAGAGAGAGAGAGATTTTTGTTTAAATTTTTTTTTTTCTACCTATGGTTTGTTATTTTATTTACAAATGTATAAATTTATGTTTTGGTTTTCTACTTCTAGGGTTTTGCAATTTAATTTTATCTAGGTTAACATTTTTGTTTTACTACGTAGGGTTAAATTAAAAGTTTTAATAGTTTTGTGCGTTCGTACACTAATTTACAAAATAAATTAAAATTAAAAGAAACTACTTGAAACATAAAATATAATTAAATTTATACAATCATTTTGAAAAGAACATTAAACTACAATTTTAAATTAAAAATAACTCAAAATTACAATTTTTAATGACAAAAATCATTAAAAAAATGATAAAAAAACAATAGTACGTACCTGGAACACAAAAAAACTAGTAGAGATGGTCGGTAGGAGAAGCTAAAATAGGCACCCGAGCTCTGCTAAACATGATCTCGTTCTTGACAGTGAAAATGAAAAACAAAATGGTAAAAAATAAAAGCTAAATAGATTTCCAAAATGGGCACCCATTTTTCTTTGGGTGCCCGATCCGAAACAGGCACCCAATTTTTTAATATGGATCATGCTCCCAAACCTAATCGGGTGCCCAATTTATAAAAATTGGTTTCCCGTTTCTTATTTCATTTTTTTCCCAAGCAGACTTCCACAGAATTGGTACCCAGCTTCTTGTAGCAACCTACTAATGGACAATAACTATTCTAACTCATTCTAGAACTAACACATGTCATAATTAATCTAACTAATTTCATCATTTTTTAGTGTCTTAAGGGGATCTTTAACTAATAAGCAATCTTAAGAGGAGGTTTTAAGGGGAGGTCTTAAGGGGATCTAGAATTAATATCATAAAAAATAACTAGTTAACACATGTAACTAATGGATAATAACTATTCTAACTTATAAATAATCTTAAGGGGAGGTCTTAATGGGATCTAGAATTAATATCATTAAAAATAACTATTTAATACATGTAACTAATGGACAATAAGTATCATAAAAATCATTGAATAATCAAAGCATACATAAAATCTTTAACTAATATGCAATCTATAAAAATCATTGAATAATCAAAGCATACATAAAATCTTTAACTAATATGAAATCTATAAAAATCATTGAATAATCAAAGTATACATATAAAACCATACATGTATACAAGTGTGTGTGTGTGTGTGTGTGTGTATTAAAACCATTGAACCATCAAATAGGTCCATCATATATCAACAAATTATAGTTCATCATATGTTTAAATATATAAACAAAGTATAGTCAATTGAATCCAAAGATATCAAGTAGGACCTAACACATGAAATAGGTATACATATTCTAGTTTTTAGACCAACTCAAGTGGTTCAGACCTTTCATGGAGAACATGTAATATTCTCTAATGATCCTCACTATCTAGTCTCCACTTACGACATCCACGTTGAGATTTTTAAACTGTATGGAGCCAAATAGATGTGGCAACTACTAGGTGAGTATATTGAAACACCTTATTGTCTGGTTGGTAATCAAAAAAGTGAATACCATGTTGAATTACTTTGATTTTCTTTAAATGTGTTCCCTCTAAAACAACTAAACCTGTAGGTCACAAATTTTAACAATATAAATTTAAACAAACTAAATTTGAGATTTGTTAAAATGTTGAGATTTAAAATTTACAAATTGAGTTCAATATATTTATGTAAAGCATGTACAAACCTATGGGGAACAACATTTGATCACTTTCTTTAGGTTCAAGTAACTTCATCCTCTCTGCTTTACAACGTAGTAAATAATAACCAACTCCTTCTACATTTCCACACTCAACAATCACTACAAAGACCTCTCCTACACAACAAATTTATATATAGATGTGTGAGATCTTAAAATCTACTTAGTTCAATCTATAGATCTATCTATATATCTATACATGCATCTCAATGGACCTTATAATGTGAAATATATATACATACCAATTTTGACCAATCCTAAGATATGATCATAATCAGTAGAAATCAAAGGGACATCATCGAAGTTTTCATTTTCATCTCTATCAAATGTATCAGTAACAACTAGTGGCACTAGATTCCATGCACCTACATATCCACGGTCTCGATTGATGCATTCCTCATAATTGTCAGCAATGCAGTGACAACAAAAGCATGAGTAGTCCCTAGTGTTCAACTTCCAATTATGACAATTTGTATTCATAACTGAATCCAAAGATTGCATTTTTTCTATCCTATTGCAACCATGCATAATTTTTATATCCACACCTAAACCAATGCATATATAATACATTCTATAAATATAATTTGAATAAAGAACATATAAAAAATTTACTGGTAAACTTTAAAACCTGAATTTCAAAATAGAGAATATATAGGCAACTAATTTTTTAAAAATAAATTTACCATTGCAATCTATAAAACAATCTTTACAACTTGGCCAAATCAAAAATTGATTTTTGGACAATTTTATTTTTTCTCTTTTTTTGTAACAGAATTATAATTGCATTTAAATGTCAAATGAATAAGTAAATTATGTAAATCTATGCATCATAATTTTTCGAACATGTTCAAAATAAAGCACTAAGTATAAAACTTACTGAATATAAGTAAAATTTTAATTTTCAATCTAAAATTTTAATATTATATTCATTTATGAGAATGTTTAAACTTGCATTTATCTAAGCAAAACCTTCATCATAAATTAATAATTTGCTAATGAAAATATAATGAAATTATATAACTAATACATTATTTGATCTCACAAGATTTTCATGAAGTTTTCTCTTATACTTTTCTAAAGAGCAAATAACTCTTGCATATGAATTTAATGAAATTTTACAAGTTTATAGTTACCATAATGATTTGAATACTCACAAAACATTAATTCCTCCAATAAATTTTCTCAATGTATTACTATGAACAATCTCAAATTTACAATGAATCATGTGATTCCCGATCCCGCATATTTTGAAAAATAAAAATACAACATGTTTACAAATTGAAATCTTTTCTAAGTCCTCAAATCCAGCAAACCCTGGAACAACTGAGTACCTATATAAACAAGGTTGACCATGGAGGCTCACCTCCCAACCTAGGCCTTTTCAAGGTCACCCCTGAGCTTGGGGATCCAGAAAGGAATGGGATACAAACAGGAACTCACAAAACTCACACAAAAATAAACATATAAAGAACCCACATATAAAGCTTCCCAACACATGGTAGAACATAAGGAAGGTCTCCAAGAGGCCTTCTTGAAAATAGGGGTAGTGGTAGACCTCACAGTAGGAGAAAGAAAAGTATACAAAATAGAGAACTCAAGCCACACATGGACTTGAAATGACTATCTTCACAAGATACAGTCATAAAATAAACCTCCTTATCCCCCCCTAAAGCCCTTAGGCCATACTTGGCATCACGGGTATCATGAAACTCCATGTCTTTTCCTCCACACATAGGAGACTCTACACTAATTCCGGAGTCATTTCCACCACCCCCTTCAAGGTCACTCTGTCGTCCAAAGGGTGAGTGTGCCTTGAAGAATCCCATCAAAGAATATACACAAAATAAAACACAACAAAATAAAACTCTAAAAACTTAACTTGAAAATAACTTATAATTTACATAGGACTCCATTAATGGAGTTTCAAGCTCAAGAACATCAAGAAACTAAGAATTCTACTCTGAAGAAGACCAAGCTTACTCCAAAGCTATGGTGGATAGAGATTTTGAGAAGAGCTTTCCTTCCAAGTTCCTTCTCCAAAAAGGCTTCCTTGATTCTGAAACTATCTCTAAGAATAGAGAGTGGGTGAACACCCAACTCCTTCTAAAACCTTTTCTAAATAGGCAAACCTCCTAAGAAGTAGGAGCCAATTAGAAGAGGGATTGAAACTTCCATTCCCTTCTTCCCACTTGCCTTCCTTCACCATAAATAGAGTTGAATGCAAGTTTGCGAAGAAGAGAGAGGTTAACCAAAACCTCACAACTCTTCAATCTCGTGCAAAATGAAAACCATGACTTTAGAGGGGTCATTAATGAGTTTTAAGGCTCTTAATAGGTTGAAAATGACCCCTAACCCCTAAGGTATCAACCTGGGTAGCTAAAAATGACCCCAGTTAGCCTATGGGAGCCCAAAAGACCCTGCTAAACTCCACCTAAAGTTTATGCACGGATTTCTAGTCTTGGTTGACTTCTAGAAACTTCCCAACACAAGGTTAGTTGATCCTACCCTAAGGTTACACCCTAGTCAAGCCCTTGACCCACACAATATTAAAATACTTAACCATGCCAACGCTTAAGCCACAATTTGCCAAATTTGGCACATTAAATAAAACAATAGGCATGGCTAATACACATAGACATTTTCTAAATTAGATACACGCATGCAAACCACATTTATGAATAAAATACTATATAACGAGGTCCACGTTTCTTTTACAAAGAGGACCTTGGAATTGCACGGTATAAAACATAAGTTCCAATACTGGATCCCCGCATTTAGATCCATGGTCAACTTGTCCTACACACTCAATGCACACATTAGTAGGTCCAATAAACATGATATAAACATAATACATCAATACTGCATGGTTTAAAACTATATTTGTAAATTAGTCAACTAAGCATAACTTCGGTTTCCTAAACCAAATTTTCATCGCAATAGTTTTAAAACATCATATAACATCACATGCAACATAATCGTAACTAAAATTGAAACATAACATGTAGCATCTCAAGTGTACCCTGATTACATAATCAGGTACCGAACATATAAAATAGGATTCAACAGATCCTTAAATACATAGGTGTCCAACTAGTCTAGTATGTCTGTGAAATAAGTACTGAAAGCATGGAAAAAATAATGGTAATAGTATGACTATCTGGTAGGTCTCACAGATGGTGACTAACACTAGCATGTAGGTTGTTCATGAACTAAAGAAACATTTAGCTAATAGATTTGCAATGAGAGACTTTGGGAAGAAATAGCATACATGGGTTGAACATTACTCAAGATAGATAGAAAGAAGAAATTA
Organism: Chamaecyparis obtusa; assembly: GCA_027943335.1. Classification (NCBI taxonomy): domain Eukaryota; kingdom Viridiplantae; phylum Streptophyta; class Pinopsida; order Cupressales; family Cupressaceae; genus Chamaecyparis; species Chamaecyparis obtusa. The sequence continues at coordinate 203,371 of BSBK01006744.1, read as the reverse complement.
GATTGGCACAAAAGAAGAATATTGATAAAGTACTAGATCAATTTGATATGATAGGTGCTAAGATTCTTAGCACTCCACTTGTTAGTCATCTCCATTTATCTTTTGAAATGTGTCCCAAACTAAAATAATATCTTTCTTCAATAGTTGGAAGCTTCATGTATGCCATGGCTTCTACTCATCTAGATATTTCATATGTAGTGAGAATCGTGAGTAGGTTTATGAAAATATAGGTAAAGCTTATCGTCATATTGTCAAATATATTCAAGGATATTTAAAGGTCACTTCAGATTGTGATTTATGTTTTGTAGGGCATAATACACAATTTTGATCCCTTCTTGATTATGATCTAGTGAAATATTTAGATGAATGGATCCACTAGAGGTTATGTTTTCACTTTTTGAGGGGAAGTTATTAGTTATATTTCTAGTTTGCAACCTTTAGTAGTTGTATCAAATAATCAGGTAGAATATATAACTCTCACTGAAGGAGTCAAAGATATGATATGGATTCACTAGTTGTAGAGTGATTTGAGATACAAACAAAATTAATTTATTCTCTTTTGCGATAGCATAAATGCAGTTTATTTGGCTAAAAATCATGAGTTTCATCATCATACTAAACATGTTGAATTGCAATCTGATTTCCTTGGTAATGTGTTTTATATACTAGAAAAATTTAAGCTAAGATAAATTTGATTAATAATTTGACAAAGTTGGTAAAAAGGGATAGGTTCAGATTCCATAAGAATTCTTTTAGTGTTCTAAGGTTGTGACATTAGAAGAAAAAAAAGAGAATTCTTTGGGTCAATACATGTTGAACTTGAAGTGGGAGATTGTTTCATAATTGAATCCCAATGGTCACTTATCTTTGTCTCCAAGATACTTGTGACCATTCAAATTCAAGTAAAGACTCTTATGTTTACATATTAGAATTTATTGTTGTTATATTTAGCTTTTGTGATTTAACTAAGAATAATAAAGGTTTTTCCCTCCCTAAATGTGGATGTAGCCATTATGGTGAATGATTGTAAATTTTGTATCTTATTTTTTATTCTTTGTTCTCTAATTTGAGTTTAGCATCTAGACATTCATTTTGTTATTTTTATTTTCACTTCTTAATTTATAGCATGAGGGATTAAAAACATTACCATAATCTACCACCTATTATAATTTTGATTTATTTTGGCCATATTCATGCAATATGTGGGAATTGAATTTTCTATGTTTACTATTTTTTTATTAAATATGTTTCGTGACTTATGTCACTTGTATAAAAGTAAACATTTATATAATAAGTATATTATAAAATTTCTATTCTATAGAATTATTTTTTAATTACAATATTGAGAGAAAATGATAAATTATTTATTAGTAATTTTTACTAGTGTTATTATAGGATCATGTTAACTACAAGAGTCTTCAGTTCTTTGGGTTATTTATAAAAAAAATATTACATTTGGAAATGAATTTTTTATTAAATAAGAACATATTTTGAGGGTATCTGAACCCCTTTCATAGAAAAATAGTCTTGGAAATATAAACCATCAATGGACAACCAATCGGAGGATAATAGTAAAACATCCTAAATAAAAATATGGGAACATGCCCTTGAAATGTTATAAGATTTTTAGCATAATTTCATTATTTTGAATTAGTTCATCATTTATTCTCTAAACCCTTCTAACAATACTATAAATAAGCCTAAAAAATGAGTTTTTTGGCCACATCAAATTATTCTTTAACTTCTTAAATTTAATATTTACTGTGAAAGATTCACATGCACCCTTTGATCGAACATGTATAACCTCTATTTGTGTTTTTGAATTCCTCAACCCATTCATACTATTCTCCATATAAATATGATTGACCACCACTCCTACCTTCAATTTTTCATGGACTTAAAAAATATAATCCTCTAATGCTTTGATTCTATGTTCATGTTGCTATTTTAAATCTTTGATTCCTTTATAAAGCCCTCATGCAGTGTTAGAATATGAGGTTAATGGTATTCATATTAGTTTCATTAATGTTTGTCATTGATGTTAACATATGCAATGCATAGCTGAGACTAATTTATAATTTGGTTATTATGATGTATTGGTTAGTGTGTAGCGATAGTCTTGGCATATTTGTAGGATTTTTAATTGAAGGATGTTCTCTAAATACTTATCCTTATTTATTTAAGTTTTAGTTCTATTTAGAGTGTAACATATAGTGGATCGATTATTTTGGTTTGGTCCTATTTGAAGTGTGTTCATTTATGTCTCATTCACCATAGTTACCATGGACCACATTACCCATTATAATAAAAAGTATTATATATGGTGTAGCCCATTTTAATGTGTTATGCATTTTATGGAGTGAGGTGGTCCATGGTTCATTCCCCTACCACAACTGAAACATCTCACTGTGACCTATTATAAATTAATTTAGGCCAACATGGTAAACAAAATAAAGCAGTAATAGAAGAGAGAAGATTTCCATTATTTATAAGTAGATGCATGATGCTTATTTTCAAGTAAATATCTATGTGTTGGATTGATGAAATCAATAGAAAACTATGATATCCTTTTTGTATTGTGGAGTTTCAGTGATAGTGAGCTTAGTGGTGGATTCAATTCCCATTTCTTATATTCTTTCAATAAGGCTTATTGTATTGGTAGTGATCCATATCTATATATCTAGGTAGTTATCCTAATTGACAATGAGCCAACTGGTAGTGAGCCAACTGAAATTGAGTCAAATAGTAGTGAGAAAAATTGATCATGAGCCACTTGTAAAAGTTAGATTAATTGGTGTAATCCTAACATATGTTTATTTCATGAGAATAAGTTTGTTCATGGTTTTTCACAGCTTTGGTTTCCATTTATAATTTTGTTTAATCTATGTCATTATTTTAGGAATTTCATGTTTACATCTTTTGTGAATATTTATTTTGTTTTAAGCATCTTTGGTTGGTTAGAGAGGGTAGAAATTTGGTGGTAAATGATTTTTAACAAGTTGCTAAACTTGCAAAGCAACGTTTTAGCAACTTTTGCAAGTTTTGTGCAACTTTTCAAAGATGTTGGCTATCCTTTAATCCTTATGCTACCTAGGCCTATGGTGATGACCTAAGACTTCTTAGGGCCTAATAAAGAGCATACATTCCTATTTAGTACTAAATCTAACATTAAAACTCCTATTTTATCAGTCCCCTCAATCTAAGTGTGTTAGGTTTATATGGCCACCCAAAAGCACTTGATTGAACAATAGGACTCTAATGAGGATACATTGTTATCTAAGGAACTAGTGATATATTGAAATAATATTTTTGGTCTCCTTGGCATCAGTTCTCTTCCTCTGATTCAGTCTTTTAAGGGTGCTCTTGCAATAGATAGATAGTTTCAAGGACCTCTACAAGGATGATGAAGACTACTAAAAGGCTTATAAGGTATGCTATGATTTTCAAAACCATTTCCTTGGTTAGTTTTTAGAATATACCTTATAGACTGGGCTATTATTGAAGGGGAACTAGTTGTGTGTTCCTAAGGGGTCAATGAGAGAGAATCTCATTTAGGAGAAGCACAATGGGAGTCTTAGTGGCCATTTTGGCATCAACAAGACAATGGCTTTAGTCCAAAGGTTCTACTATTTTCCTAGATTACCTAGGGATGTGAGGAGATATGTGCCTAGTAGTGTGTCATATGCAAAAAATCAAAAGGAGGAGAAAGAAATGAAGGCCTATACCAGCCATTACCAATTCCCAATAGACCATGGGAATGTTTCATCATGGACTTCATAAGACCAAGACAAGGTTGGATATTATCTATGTGGTGGTAGATAGGTTTAGCAAGATGAGTCATTTTATCCCTTGCAAGAAAACTCATGATGCTAGCCACATAGCTCATCTCTTTTTTAAGGAAGTCATGAGGATCCATTGACTTCCCTATTGTATTATATCATTTAGACATACAAAGTTAATGGGCCAATTTTGGAAGACCCTATGGAGTCACCATCTTGTTGGCTTTTAAACTTGTTCCCACACAGTGCTAGGTTTACACCATGATTGAAAAACTGATTAGTCTTTGCTCCAAAGTCTAATAGGGAAAAGTTCCAATTGATGAGGACCAAGGACATCCTCCTTCTACTTTGAGCTCCACATCACTCAGGTGAGTATTGCCTCATCTGCACACTCATGACTCTTCTTGATGACTGAAAGGCCTACAGATGTATTATTGTGGAATAATGGATCTACGGTCGGCGTGTGATCCCATGGGGTGAAAATATTCCATGCGATCACATGCTAACCATAGATCTCTAATCTTTGACATCGGGCCCCGCTGACAAGAAATCCAACTCATCACCATGTGGACCAATAAAAAATGAGCACCTTAGCACTGTCTGACATGCAGATGCACCTGGACCCACGGCACACCCACAAAGGAAAATCTGATGGCTGTCACAAAAGCGTATAGGTTAAACACCATGCATCTTCACCATGAAAACAAGCGACAACCACTGATCATGTAAGAACTTTAACCACACTGGGAAATGGGAAGAACTAGGGCCCACCAACAGATCGCACCTGCATAGTTAAGACCAAGGTTAAAAACACACAGTTTTCCGCACCAAAAGACAAGTGCACAAAAGCTGGAAGGAAAAGGTTGAAAAAAACAAGGGTTTAAGGCAAAAGATTGAAAACACACAGGATTATCAACAGACTGAATGGTAGTAGGGAAGCTGAAAACATCACAATTTTCGAAAACACTGTGGGTTTTCGACACTGTGGTAGATTTTGAAAAATTGTTTCCCGCAGATCTTAGAACTTGAATCTCCCTGGGTTTTGTGATTTATGAGACATGGTCTGGACTGGAGCAAGGTGATAACATGAAGCACATAGGGCCAAGGATGCACACTAGGAAACATTGTGGATTTTCTTGTCAAAACAAAACTGTGAGTGCAGGCATGGCAGGAAGACTTTACAAAACACTTTTGCAAGAAAGAGGCCATTTTAAAGGATTTTTGCTATGATAGAAAAATGGCCTAATAGTGGCTCTAGTTGGGGATGCATGCCTCTTGCAGGCATGGCAAGAATTTAGATCTTTGGGAAAAGCAGACCATACCCAGACAAAACAATTAGGCCCTCTCCCCACTTTAAAATCCAAAAATTCACAAACTGGCTCCCTACCCAAAAACTCGGCACCACTATATAGGATATACAATATATACAAGAGCAACATCTGGATGCCAAAGGAATGCCATCCTTTCCTCTATCAAAAACCTGGTTTCTACTCACAAAATCAAACAAATGTCTGAAACCTTTTCCACATGCACAATGACAGAAAACACTGTCAAGTACCGACTGCAGAACAACCCTGGATTTATCATCGCCAATGCCTTCCTTAACATGTCCCCCCACAAACTCACTGCTTGGAAAACAAGCATCATCAAAATCGTCATGGATTGAAACATATGAAAGGGGACAAGAAACTGATACCTTTTCTTCCTGGCTGCAATCATCCAGCTCATCTTCAATGCACTCTTGCATATCAAAAGAAAACCAACTATACTCACTTTCACTTACCTCAGCCAAGGCCATTGAAACATACTCATTTATCAGGTTACTCAGGTTTATCAACTCTGATTTATCTTGATAAATCATAGCTTTATCCTCATAAGAATGATTGACATGATCAATATCATGAACAAGATTATCACCATTATTTTCACTGCTAGGTGGTAGAAGAAAAACATTGTCTCAATGTAATGCATCTTCATCAACAGAGCAACATTCATCCTGCATTACCTTTCATTCTACTCGCCTCATTGGTAAGGGAGACTGCAGATCAATTGTATGTGAAGCTTTAAGTGCAAAAAGTGAGTAATCCTCAACAAATTCCATCCTCTGAGCACACTCCTCAAATAGTGGGTTAGAAACAACATGGAATTGTTTCTCATAATAATTTGGACAAAGTGCCAACTAGTTCTCACTAGTGTCCTCATCAAATAACTCATTGGAAACCACACTATATATGTCTTTATTTCCATCATCATACACATCTTCAAAAGAAGAGAAATTAGAATCTTAGCTAGAGCATGACTCACCATCATTGCTATCAACATATGAACAATCAGTGTTGTACTCATCAGAAGAACCATCCCATGGATTTCCCCACAAACCTTTGACTTCCAAGACTTTGTAATCAGCATCACTACCACCCACTGACATAGAAGACTACAAAGAACAAACCTCTGCAACATGAGAGAAATCCTATGTCATATCATCAGAAATTAATTCATTTTTTATCTCACCCATGCTCCCATAATCAACACCTTTCTCTGCATCTGTATCAACATCACCATCATTACTTTCTTCTTCCCATGTTGCATCTGACTCATATGAAGACACCTCTCCATCACTGCCTTCATCACCCTCACTTGAGTAACCACTTTTAGCACTATGTTCTTTTGACTATGACTGATATGCAAATGAATCATATTCCTTACCTTGTGTAGCAACTTCAAACTCATCATTAGAGACATAACTTTCAGCCTCTTCATTTTCATAGGACTGAGACATAGAAGCAGCAATTTCATGTCTAGGAACATCAGTAGCATTATATTTATAATCCATATTACAAGGATTGACTACAGTAGCTAATCCACAACTCAAAGCACCAACACACTACTCAATCCTATCAGGGTCTGGAATATATCTTATTGTTGTAGCATCCTGAATACATGTCTTATCAGTAGCAAAAGACTCAACAAAATTTATACACATATTCTGATTTGACATCTCAACCTAATTACAAACCATAGCGGAAGTGTTGATACACTGATTTGGGACTACATTATTAGCACTACATTCTTCTTTTCTTTCATATTCATTATAACGGTAGAAACTCATGGAGAAATGACCTCTGGTCAATCCATATTTCAAATTGTTTTCAATATCCATTGCAGTTACAAATGCCTGATATAATGTCCTAGGTTCTTTATCCCTCAACATGTAATTCATTTTCTTATCAAATGCATCAAAATAGACATTTACACACACTTGGTCACTGGGTCTATAACCTTCAGGGATTTCATTCAAAGCTTTTGCAAATCTGATATTGAACTGAGGGACAAGTTCATATTTCTCAATGTGAACCTTTAAAAACTTATCATAAGAATTAGATATGCTTACCCTCTCTCCAAAATGCTCTATGAAGGCTGAATGCATCTCACTCTAAGATGAAATAGAACATGCTAGCAAGAAAGAAAACTAGTCTCTAGCATCACCCTTTAGAGTTTGAAAGAACAATTTCATCCATAGGTCTTCATGGAAAACCTCAAAATCATTCATCACATCAGTAATGCACTGAACATGTTTTCTTGCTGATGGACATTGATTCCTATTGAACTTAGGCAAGTATCCCCTAATTTTATCAGGGATCTTATTAGGGAAACCAGGTATGCCATCATAACAAAATGGCACATATCCTCTGACAAAAGAAACCCTGTGAACATCCATCACTAGCTACAAATTTGTATATCTACTTGAAAATCTTCAAGACCAATGATAGGAAATCTATACTTGAATTGAACCTTCTTTTGTCACTGAACCTTTCCTACATACTTCACACTTATATGTCCTTTCTTTAATGACAAAACCATTTGATAAGGACCATGCATATACATAAACTTTTAATGGAGAATACCTAGATCACCCTGTTGAATGCTGTTGCCTTCTTCTTATCTGACTGAAGTCCCAACAAAACTTCACAATTTAGGTTCTTTCTAGCATAGAGTCACCACCTCTCTTTAGAGGACACAAATTTTACTGATCTGTCTTGAAACCCCAACAAACTTTGAGCACTCCCATAGCAAAGTCACATATAACCCAATCAGCAAATCTAGGTAACACATTTGCAAATCTGAAAAGCAATTCTTAGATTGGAAAACGTACAAGACTCTTCCCCAAACTGAATACAACAAGACTTTGGGATACTCTTATTAGTAAACTTATTTCATTTCCCCAGCGGAGTTGCCATCTTGTTGGCTTTTAAACTTGTTCCCACACGGTGCTAGGTTTACACCATGATTGACAAACTGATTAGTCTTTGCTCCAAAGTTTGATAGGGAAAAGTGCCAATTGATGAGGACCGAGGGCATCCTCCTTCTCCTTTGAGCTCCACATCACTCAGGTGGGTATTGCCTCATCTGCACACTCATGACTCTTCTTGATGACTGAAAGGCCTACAGATGTATTATTGTGGAATAGTTACCAGACTCCTATAGGTATCCTGTACCCCAATGAAACCAAATCTGATGTAATAACCTACTTGCATGCAATGAGTCTAATAACTAGAGACCTACACTAACTGCAAGAAAGGGAAAGGGTGGGACTGAATGGAAATTATTTAAAATATGGGTAGAAGGGACCCCTGAGATACCCTAAGTCTCTCATAGACCAGTGCCTCATCCAATGGGCCACATAGTCAGATACTCTCTATAAGAGACAACTATGAAATAAGGAAACAATATATTCAATGTGTTGATGCCTTACATCAATCACACACCATGACCAAACCTCAACTTAACACCCACCTATGCATTCAAGCATGTTATTATCCATCAAAGGATTTTGACCCTCCCCTTAGAAGAGACCTATGAAAAGACAATACATTAACCAGCATCCACTAGAAGACAAGCATGACCTATCATTGATATTTCAGCTGATACACACATGAACACTAACCCTAAACCAATTATCTCTGCGAAGACAACTACACTTGCAAAAACTTAGGCACTGCAAACAGAAAAAATCAAACACCCTTGATGTATGATCAATAGACTCAGAATTCAAATGGAGATAGTTTAGTAATAGTAAGAGTATATCATATCCTCATACATGAGACAAATCTGTTACAAAATGCACTCTATTCTCTAAACCAACAATGGAGGAAGAACACCCTATATGCAGAGAGAAGGAGAAATCTACAGGACAGAACCTCTCACTAGAACCAGAAAGGAACTCTAAACTGGAACCCCTAGAAAGTCAAAATTTTGACAACTTATACCACTGGTTACCTTGAAATCCTAAACTAGTAGGATGCAACAAGCTATGGGTAACCAGGGTTAGGATTACAACCACTACACCAATTGGAAACGGTCAAAAATATATTGCAGGGGCATGAAAGTTAATCCAGCCAAAGAGAAAAGATCTCAGACTGATATGAAATCATGAATATTACTAAGATCAGGCCATAAGACCAGGAGCTTGTCATAAAAACCAATCTAATCAACCACCTACAAAAATTCTCAAGCCATTCTTCATATGGTACAGACCCCTGCAAACACATTTGAAAATTGGTGCCAACGGCTAGCTAGAAAATTTTAAAACACCACCGCAAATCATGCTTTCCTAGCAAATCGGGTGGCCCACAAAGGAATCCCATTTTACATTTAGGCCTGGTCGCATGATCGCAAGATAGTTTACTCACCCTTGCGATCATGTGATTGCAATCACTTAGCCACAGTCAATAGTTAATCACAAACCCGCTTGAAAAGTCCTCGGCCGCACTACCTTTAAAACTCTGCAACTCCGCAATAGCGCAACTAGACCGTTGTCGCATGATCGCATAGCCCGAAAATGGGCTATGTGAACATGTGACAACCAGCAGACCACTATCTTGCCGCATTCACATAACCGTCACTGTTGAGCCTGGCGGTTAGTCGCATGACCGGAAGCCATGGAAACAACCCTTGCGATCATGCGACAAGGCCATTAGACCGCTAGGAAAACATGCTGGCCAATGAAAAGACTTACACGCTAGCACCAAGAAACCACCACATCAGACCACGTTGAGCAACCAAAACATAGCGGGACCACTACCACTCTGTCGATGGGCCCCATGCGCAAGGAAGAAGTTTTTTTGCATGGTCACATGTCAGAAATTCCTGACATGTGATCATGCGACAACCAATAAGAACATGCGCCCCCACCTCCCTTCTAACATTGGGCCCACAAGACAAACCCGTTAGCATCCAATCAGATAGTGGGTGCATGATCGCATGGGGTGAGAATATGTAATATCAAACAAAGGTCTGAAACCCTTTCCACATGCACAATCATAGAAAAAACTGTCAGGTACTGACTGTAGAACAACCCTGGATTTATCATCGCCAATGCCTTCCTTCACATGTCCTCCCACAAACTCACTGCTTGAAAAACAAGCATCATAAAAATCATCATGGATTGAAACATATGAAATGGGATAAGAAACCAATACCTTTTCTTCCTAGCTGCAATCATCCAGCTCATCTTCAATGCACTCTTGCATATCAAAAGAAAACCAACTATACTCACTTTCAGTTATCTTAGCCAAGGCCACTAAAACATACTCATATATCAGGTTACTCGGGTTTATCAACTCTAATTTCTCTTGATAAATCATAGCTTTATCCTCATAAGGATGATTCACATGATCAACATCATGAACAAGATTATCACCATTATTTTCACTGCTAGGTGGTAGAAGAAAAACATTGTCCCAATGTAATGCATCTTCATCAACAGAGCAACATTCTTCCTGCATTACCTTTCTTTCAACTGGCCTCATTGGTAAGGGAGATTCCAAATCAACTGTATGTGAAGCTTTAAGTGCAGAAGGTGAGTAATCCTCAACAAATTCCATCCTCTAAGCACACTCCTCAAATAGTGGGTTAGAAACAACATGGAATTGTTTCTCATAATAATTTAGACAAAGTGCCAACTAGTTCTCACTAGTGTCCTCATCAAATAACTCATTGAAAGACACACTATATATGTCTTTATTTCCATCGTCATACACATCTTCAAAAGAAGAGGAGAAATTAGAATCTGAGCTAGAGCATGACTCACCATCATTTCTATCAACATATGAACAATCAGTGTTGTACTCATCAGAAGAACCATCCCATGGATTTCCCCACAAACCTTCGACTTCCAAGACTTTGTAATCAGCATCACTACCACCCACTGACATAGAAGACTGCAAAGAACAAATCTCTACAACATGAGAGAAACCCTGTGACATATCATCAGAAATTAATTCATTTTTTATCTCACCCATGCTCCCACAATCAACACCTTTCTCTGCATCTGTATCAACATCACCATCATTACTTTCTTCTTCCCATGTTGCATCTGACTCATATGAAGACACCTCTCCATCACTGCCTTCATCACCCTCACTTGAGTAACCACTTTCAGCACTATTTTCTTTTGACTGTGACTGATATGCAAATGAATCATATTCCTTACCTTGTGCAGCAACTTCAAACTCATCATTAGAGACATAACTTTCAGCCTCTTCATTTTCATAGGACTGAGACATAGAAGCAGCAATTTCATGTCTAGGAACATCAGTAGCATTATATTTATAATCCATATTACAAGGATTGACTGTGGTAGCTAATTCGCAACTCAAAGCCCCAGCACACTGCTCAATCCTATCAGGGTCTAGAATATATCTTACCGTAGTAGCATCCTGAATACATGTCTTATTGGTAGGAAAAGACTCAACAACATTTATACACATATTCTGATTTGACATCTCAACCTGATTACAAACCACAGTAGAAGTGTTGATACACTGATTTGGGACTGCATTATTAGCACTACATTCTTCTTTTCTTTCATATTCATTATACCGATAGACACTCATGGAGAAATGACCTCTGGTCAATCCATATTTCAAATTGTTTTCAATATCCATTGTTGTTACAAATGCCTAATATAATGTCCTAGGTTCTTTATCCCTCAATAAGTAATTCATTTTCTTATCAAATGCATCAAAATAGACATTTACACACACTTGGTCACTGGGTTGATAACCTTCAGGGATTTCATTCAAAGCTTTTGCAAATCTGATATTGAACTGAGGGATAAGTTCATCTTTCTCAATGTGAACCTTTAAAAAATTATCATAAGAATCACATATGCTTACCCTTTCTCCAAACTACTCCATGAAGGCCGAATGCATCTCACTCCAAGATGAAATAGAACATGCTGGCAAGAAAGAAAACCAGTCTCTAGCATCACCCTCTGGATTTTGAACAAACAATTTCATCCATAGGTCTTCGTGGAAAACCTCAAAATCATTCATCACATCAGTAAAGCACTGAACATGTTTTCTTGCTGATGGACATTGATTCCTATTGAACTTAGGCAAGTATCCCCTGATTTTATCAGGGATCTTATTAGGGAAACCAGGTATGCCATCATAACAAAATGGCACATATCCTCTAACAAAAGAAACCCTGTGAACATCCATCTCTAGCTACAAATTTGTATATCTACTTGAAAATCTTCAAGACCAATGACAAGAAATCTATACTTGAATTGAACCTTCTTTTGTCACTAAACCATTCCTACATACTTCACACTTATATGTCCTTTCTTTAATGACAAAACCATTTGATAAGGACCATGCATATACATAAAATTTTAATGGAGAATACCTGGATCACCTTGTTGAATGTTGTTGCCTTCTTCTTATCTGACTGAAGTCCCAACAAAACTTCACAATTCAGGTTCTTTCTAGCATAGAGTCACCACCTCTCTTTAGAGGACACAAATGTTACTGATCTATCTTGAAACCCCAACAGACTTTGAGCACTCCCACAACAAAGTCACATATAACCTAATCAGCAAATCCAGGAAACACATTTGCAAATCTAAAAAGCAATTCTCAGATTAGAAAACATATAAGACTCTTCCCCAAACTTAATACAACAAGACTCTAGGATACTCTTATTAGTAAACTTATTTCATTTCCCTAGCAGAGTCGCCATCTTGTTGGCTTTTAAACTTGTTCCCACATGGTGCCAGGTTTACACCATGATTGACAAACTGATTAGTCTTTACTCCAAAGTTTGATAGGGAAAAGTGCCAATTGATGAGGACCAAGGGTATCCTCCTTCTACTTTGTGCTCCACATCACTTAGGTGAGTATTGCCTCATCTGCACACTCATGACTCTTCTTGATGACTGAAAGGCCTACAGATGTATTATTGTGCAATAGTTACCAGACTCCTATAGGTATCCTGTACCCCAATGAAACCAAATCTGATGCAATAACCTGCTTGCATGCAATGAGTCTGAAAACCAGAGACCTACACTAACAACAAGAAAGGGAAACGGTGGGACTAAATGGAAATGATTTTAAAAATGGGTAGAAGGGACCCCTGAGATACCCTAAGTTTCTCATAGACCAGTGCCTCATCCAATGGGCCATAGAGTCAAATACCCTACTGCAAGAGACAGCTATGAAATAAGGAAACACTATATTCAATGTGTTGATGCCTTACATCAATCACACACCATGACCAAACCTCAACTTAACACCCACCTATGCATTCAAGCATGTTATTATGCATCAAAGGATTTTGACCCTCCCCTTAGAAGAGACCTATGAAAAGACAATACATTAACCAGGATGCACTGGAAGACAAGCATGACCTATCCTTGATATTTTAGCCCATACACACATGAACACTAACCCTGAACCAGTTATCTCTCTGTAGACAACTCCACTTTCAAACACTTAGGCACTACAAATAGAAAAAATCAAACACCTTTGATGTATGATCAATGGACTCATAATTCAAATGGAGATAGTTTAGTAACAGTAAGAGTATATCATATCCTCATACATGAGACAAATCTGTTACAAAATGCACTATATTCTCTAAACCAACAATGGAGGAAGAACACCCTATATGCAGAGAGAAGGAGAAATCTACAAGACAGAACCTCTCACTAGAACCAGAAAGGAACTCTAAATTGGAACCCCTAGAAAGTCAAAATTTTGACAACTTATACCACTGGTTACCTTGAAATCCTAAACCAGTAGGATGCAACAAGCTACGGGTAACCAAGGTTAGGATTACAACCACTACACCAATTGGAAATGGTCAAAAATTTATTGCAGGGGCAGGAAAGTTAAGCCACCCAAAGAGAAAAGATCTCAGACTGATATGCAATCATGAATATTACTAAGATCAGGCCATAAGACCAGGAGCTTGTCATAAAAACTAGTCTAATCAACCACCTACAAAAATTATCGAGCCATTCTTTATATGGTACAGACCCCTGCAAACACATTTGAAAATGGGTGCCAATGGCTAGCCAAAAAATTTTAAAACACCATTGCAAATCTTGCTTTCCTAGCAAATCGAGCGGCTCACAAAGGAATCTTGTTTTACATTTAGGCCTAGTCGCATGATCACAAGCTAGTTTACTCACCCCTGTGATCATGTGACTGCAATCACTTAGCCATGGTCAACAGTCGATCATGAACCCCCTTGAAAAGTCCTCGGCCGCACTACCTTTACAACTCCACAACAGCACAACTAGACCATTGTTGCATGATCGCATATCTCTGAAATGGGCTATGTGAACATGCGACAACCCGCAGACCACTATCTTGCTGCAACCACATAACCACCACTGCTAATCCTAGTGGTTAGTTGCATGATCACAAGCCATGGAAATAGCCCTTGCGATCATGCGACAAGGCCATTAGACCACTAGGAAAACATGCCGGCCAATGAAAAGGCTTACTTGCCAGCACCGAGAAACTACCAAATCAAACCACGCGGACCAACCTAAACATAGCGAGACCACTGCCACTCTGTCGATGGGCCCCATGTGCAAGGAAGAAGTGTTTTCACATGGTTTCATGTCAAAAATTCTTGACATGCAATCATGCAACAACCAATAAGAACATGCACCCCCGCCTCCCTTCTGACACTGGGCCCACAAGACAAACCCGTCAACATCCAATCAGACGGTGGGTGCATGATCGCATGGGGTGAGAATATTCCATGTGATCACATGCTGACCATAGATCTCTAATCTCTGACACCGGGCCCCATTGACAAGAAATCCAACTCATCACCACATGGACCAATTGGAAATGAGCACCTCAGCACTGTCTGACACGTAGACCGACCTGGACCCACGACACGCCCACATAGGAAAATCTGACGGCTGTCACAAAAGTGTATAGGTTAAACACTACACATCTTCACCATGTGAACAAGTGACAACCACCAATCATGTCTGAACTTTAACCACATTGGGCAATGGGAAGAACTGGGGCCCACCAACGGATCGCACCTACGCAGTTAAGACCAAGGTCGAAAACACACAAAGTTTTTGGCACCAAAAGACAAGTGCACAAAAGCTGGAAGACAAAGGTCAAAAACAACAAGGGTTTAAGGAAAAATATCGAAAACACACAAGATTATCGATAGACTGAAAGGTAGTAGGGAAGCCGAAAACATCACGGGTTTTCAAAAACACTGTGGGTTTTCGACACTGTGGCAGATTTTAAAAAATTGTTTCCCGCGGACCTTAGAACTTGAATCTCCCTGGGTTTAGTGATTTATGAGACATGGTCTAGATTGGAGCAAGGTGACAACATGAAGCACATAGGGCCAAGGGCACACACCATGAAACATTGTGAATTTTCTTCTCAAAATAAAACTGTGATTGCAGGCATGGCAGGATGACTTTACAAAACACTTTTGCAGGAAAGAGGCCATTTTATAGGATTTTTGCTATGACAAAAAAATGGCCTAATAGAGGGTAGGTCCATGTAAGATTCTGGCCAAGTATGGAACTAATTCCTATAAAGTAGACCTCCCTCAAGATATAACCATATCACTAGTCTTCAACAGTGTTGACCTAGTGAAGTACAAGTGAACTTTGACAAATATTAATCAGAACAATTAGGATGTACTCTTAGATGTCAATAAAGAGGCCTTACCTCCTAAGACCATGCTTCAAGAATAGAGGATGTTGGAGTCTAGAGTGAAGAAGAAGACTAGACATAGGGTCTAGATGGAACACCTAGTAAAGTGGAAGGTGTTAGCACATGCAAAAAATTTCATGGCCCTAGCCATTTTCCCCTGGTCTCTGTAGTTATTTTTGGGTCTCTGTCTTTAGCCCTAGTTCAAATTTTTGAAAATATAGTCGTTGCATACAAAAACCCTTTGTCTAAACCCTGGCTTTGTTCTATTTTTAAGTTACCTTTTCACGGGTCACTTAAGGGTCCTATTTCACATGTGCTTTATAATTTATCACTTTGCGGGGTTGGTTGTTAATTTTTCCTAAGTTCCTATACCCCGGCGGCCTTTAATTATTTCCTAAGTCTAAGTGACCAGCGAATTAAACATTTTCCTATAGTCCCCTGCACCTGATTTTTACCAAAAGCCTAAGTCTCAGGGTTTAATTTTTCCTATGTTTCAGCTTTAATATTTTCCTAGGCCCCTTTCTAACACCATCCTCATCTAACGGTTGTCGCTAAAGTGTAAGGGTTTTGTCAGAGGTATGAGAAGCTACGCCGATTGTTGATTCATTTCCATGATGTAGCCTTTCTTTTTGAGTGGGTCCACTACCAGGTGTGTTGACTTGGTAGTATCTCATTGGTCCATGGGAGTATGAAGTGGAGTGGTGTCAGTGGGACTGGTCTTCTCAGTGTTCAAGTGGATTAAAGTTCATTTTAATCTTGTGGCTATCGTTATACCATTGATATAACATGCTCAATTTTTAATGCAGTGGTATAGAGACAGCCATTGATTCTCATAAGGAAGGCAGGTGGGTCTGTTGACACGTATGCATAGTTGGCAGCTTCTGGTTGGTCCATGTAGTAACATGTTGGTAGCTGTCAGCGGGACCTGGTTGCTAGGCTTGTCAGAGGGTCCTGATCCTATTAGTGAATCAACGAATGACATATGATCTAATAGAGTGTGTCAGAGGCTTAAGATCTTGTGGCGGCCATTGATTTCTTCCTATGTCAAAGGGTTGTCAGGGTAAGGAGAAGATTCTTCATCTAACGGTGGGCATATAATCTGATAGAATCTCAGATGGGTATGCGAAGATGAGACAGCCATTGATCTTCCAGGTGAAGGCTTAGTGGTTCTGATAAATGTTTGAGCGGTTTGACAAAATTTATGAAGGCTTCACTCATTCACATGAAATAGTGGCGGTTCTCTAAATGTTTTAGTGGTTCAACGAACAAGCATTCACGAAATCGCTAAACTTTCTGGTGGATAGATAAAGTGTTTCATGAACTGGCGGTGTCCTTTTGTCCCTAGTTTGCTAAATGTGGGATCGAGGTTAGAGTTTTCTTTTGGGTCGCCAAGTCATGGAGTTAAGTGATGGGTTAGGTTTTCTTTTCACGAATTGGAAATGCCTTGTTGCATGGTTGCTGGGAGGTAAACCCAGGGTGGTGGTTGAGTTAAAGACTAAAGGCAGGTGAAATAAAGAGATTGGATGGTCATGACTTAAAGTTGATGGAGATTCAAATTTTGACCACTGATTTGTTGCAAGCACCATAAAGTAGCCATTTATTTTCAAATTTGAATTTGCAGACGGATTCCTGGGACCAGAAGGACTAAAATTCAATGTAGAAGAGACTGGTGCTGGTGGGAGATGATCTATATGCCATTGCAGCGTGGTCTAGGGTGTGGCATGTTTGTTTGTTGGGTCTATACCATGTGGTTTTGTGCTCGAGGTGTATTGCAGGTGGCCACAAGGGGTTGACAATTTCAAATTTTCATGATTTGTAGTACTTTCCCAGAGATTTATCATGAGTGCAGATCTTCCTCAGGCATGGCTGACTAGTTTTCTTCCCCCTGTAATAAATTTTTAGCCATTTCTAGTTGGTTGGGTGGTTGAAACCCTAACCCTAAGTCATCTATAGCTTGTTGCATTCTCTTTGAGGATTCCAAGATGACTAGGGAGTATAAGTGGAAGAATTTTGGATTTTGTAGGGGTTCCAAAACTTTCTTTGGTCCTAGGTTGGTTGTTCATGGTGTTTTACTGATAGAGGACCTGGATTTTGTATCTTTTCCTATCCTTGTGTTGTTTTGATTGTGTATTGATTCTAAATATATTAATGAGAAATGTTATTGAGTTCCAATCTTGAATTTGTGTATGTCTTCTTGTTTCGGTTCTAAGCTCATATATGTTAGTGTCACAAAGTGTATTAGCATATGGTAAACAAAGAGTATTGTAAATTCATCTTTGAGTTCCTAACAAAGCTAGGATTAAAGTCTTTTAGGTGGGTTCAGTGAGTTTGCAACCAAGCAAGAATCTGATGTCCTTGTGTCTGAGGGAGAGGGGTAATAGGCAAAGCACTTATCCTAGATTCAATTGTGTTTGAATTAAGGTATTCAGTTGATGTATGTAATTGGGTGACTCTTTTCCCTAGGTTAAGGCACTGGTCCATCCTCTGGAGGCATTTCATTGTTGTCAACCACACACACATACACATTCAAATGATAAAATCTTACATCAGTTAGCAATGAGTATATTGATATAACATTTTGGATTCCTTTTCAGAAGTGAATCAAGGGTACACCTACCTAAGCATTAAGGCTCAAAGTGTATGAGGATCTCTTTTGATCCTTGTTAATTGGCCCTCTTCCTTGTAGACTTTGGAGTGGTGAAGAGTCAAAGTTATATTAGGTTATCCATCAAAGTATAAATCTACAAGTTGAAGATCAAAGAGAACTCCCAATAGAAGGATGACCTAAAATCTAAAGTCATTTGGGTGGAAGAAATAAATTTCAAACAGTTGGTCATTGAACCTTCTCTCATTTCCCCTACTGCCCCTTAAGTTGTTTTGCATAGAAGGGGATCATGGTGCAAGATCACCCAAGGGTTGGTTGGTCCAATCTATTTCATATTTTTTTTATATCCATATTTAGTGGTCTATGGTTTTCCTAAGGTCATGTTAACCATTGTATGCAATCCAATAGGGATCAAAGGTCTAAATAGGTCACAGGTATTAGGTCTTTGCAATCTTGAGGCTTATTTATTCAAGTCTCTTTTGCTGGTTATTTGTTGTTTAATGATTTCATCATGATTTCATAGGAGATAGGGTATGAAAGGAGTTAGGTTCAAGTCTATTATAGGTCTAGAAAAATATAGGACCTAACCAAGGTCTATTATATGCAAAAAGTGGAAAAGTTATTAAATTTTTGAAAAAGTTCATAGAAACATTTATACTTTTCAAAGTTGCTTAGATAAAGTTTTCCAAATTCCATAAATCATCCTAGGACTGACCCAAAGACAACCTAATACAACCCTTGGACTATTTAAGTCATTCTTGGACCAAATCCTAAGGTCGGGGATTCTTCTGTATCACGACATAATTTTGGAAGTGTGAACAATGTGTGGAAGCTTTGTAATCAGTAAATGAAATAAGAATGATTTGAGTTTTGAAATGGACTATGATTAGTGGATTTCTTTGCTTCATATTTTTTCCTTGTAGTGTGTGTTATTAGATTAGGAATTTTTATTCATTTCCTTGTTTTGTATTAAATATTTTTATTCTCCCTGTTCACTTGTACAAACCAAGAAGGTGTAAGAAATGAGAATCTAACTCACTATCCCACCATTCAATCTGTATAACCTTTTTGGGATAGATATTAGACTCCATTTATAGTTTTTGTATAGGAGCACCGGCATTGAAAATCTTGGAAAGCATTTATACAGTCTTTCCCTAGGCGAGCCTATGGTGAGCTTGACTAGGAGAGACTAAGACAAATAGATTATAACTTATAGAGGCATGTACGTAATTACAAATTAATTATTGGAGGTCAAAGGAAAGTATTTTACAAGAACTATTAGAAAGGGAGAGGGTTCCAACAGTCCATTTCATCACCCCAATCTTAGAGATAAGCCATGGAGTTAGAAAATGCTTAAAACCCTCCTAGAAACACTCATTTTTGGTTAGGGTAGGGAAAATTGAAATAATAAAACCTCCAAAATCATTTAGAGTTTGGATATTTAAGTGAGAATCCACCATTCAGATCTAGGGTTCTTTGGGAGCATTTCAAAGAAAATCCTCATTTTCAAGGGACAGGAGGCCTAATCAGGGCTCTTCCTTGTACCCCTATTTTGGGAAGGGTCTATGAGATCAGTAAGACATAGAATGTGATTAACATCTTAAAGACCTAAAAATAAAATAAAAATTCATATTCAAGCACCTACTCATCTCTACAAGTGTCCATGTCAATTTGGAGGTGGTGAACCCTTAAATGGTACTAAGTGTGAGTGTGTTCATGAAGGAAGTAGAGCATCAAGAACTTAGTTTGTCTTGGTAGGTTGTACTTGGTAGTTGGGTTGGATAAGTGGAAAAGGATATTAAACCTCAAGAGGGATCCTATAGGTCACTTGGTGTCAGTAGATAACAGCTCAAGGTCACTAGTGAGGCCTACGAGAGAGCTTGTGATTGGCTCTCCCAACCTCCCTATCATAAAAGAACCCTAAAGATTGCACACTTGGACATATCTAAACCTACAAAGGTACATTAATGGATGATTTTATGAGGAATGTATTGATTTTCATGCTAAATATAAAATATAAACTACTTAAAAAATTCAAATTATTTAAAGCAATTGTTGAGAATGAAGTTCAACGCGTAGATTAAATATTTACAATTTGATATTTGTGGAGAATTTTTCTCCTCTAAATTTGATAATTTCTATGTGAATAATGATGTACTAGAGGAATTAAAATTATATCTTCCATCCTTCCAAAAAATTATTTAGCCAAGATGTTGAGTCAAACCATTTTATATCAAGCTCGATGTATTCTTTGTAACACAAGTTTAGGAAAATAATTTTCCATGTAGCCTTGCAAAACAACTATGCATTTAATCATTCAAGCACCATCACATCAATTGGATTTTAATATTCTAGATGACAAATGGTTGGAGAAATGACTCTCCTATGCTCACTTATTATTTTTTTATTGGGAAGCATTCACTCATGCACCGAAGGAGAAGCAAAAAAATTTGGGTGTCAAATCAAACTGGTACATCTTTGTGGGGTATGGTGAGGATTAGTATATGTTTATACTTTTTCATCAATTTTATAGAAAGATAATTCAACGATGAGATTTTGTCTTTATTGAGACCAAGTTTATAATCGTACAAACACAAACTATACATTCAAATGAATATGTTTAAATTGCGGAGCTATTAAAAATTATTGTTGATAAGAAGAAAATAATATTTATTTATTGTAGTGTTCATAGGGTAGAGTTATGTATAAATCCATTTTAGTTCCTCTTATTACCTGTTTTCTACATACACCTATTTTTCATAGCCTAAGAGTAAAATATATTCCACTATTTCATCACAGTCCATTAAAAATAGTGGGAAAAATGGTCAACATATTTCTGAGAATAATGATCTACACACTACAAGGTGTTGTGTTGTTCCAATATTAATTCAACAAGAACTCCATTCTCTACCATTTCTAAATAATTGGATGATCCCACCGCAATTACACCTCTTCCTATGTAGGTAAATTCTTCCACTCTATTATATCACCTGGTTAACACTAATTTGGGGACTCTCAACTCCCCGGATCCTTCACTCAAGGAATTTGTCTTGTTTCCATGGAGTGAAACTTTTTCCTGATCTAATGTTGAATGTTCATGACCTTGGTTATGTAGTCAACATTTGATTTTTCCATTTAAGATGCATGATTGTGGTAGAAATGTAAATAAATGAGAAATTCAAAGGAAAAAATATGACATATAAATTTTTAGTTCCACCACTAGGGACTTGCTTTGATGCAAAAAAAACTTCTCATCCTTCAACTTATAATTTTTATAGAATGAGGGATGGTGAGAAAGGCACAAAAGATTGTTTTTGATTTGGGTATGCACAATCATATTTATGATAGTAGCAGTAATCACAAAGTGGAAAAAATGGAGTGTCAATTTGCAAATACATTCTAGTCAAAATGTGCAATCGAAACATAGTATTAAATCAAACATGTTATTGAATTGAGGAGGTCTAAAGGTAGAGGAAACACCTAACAAGATTTTTAGATAACAATTTTTTAATTAGTGATCACCTAAAATTGTTAATTACTGAGTAATCAGAGCCTATTACATTCAAACAAGCATGTAGTATGATGATTGTGATATACATGAATGTCCACTATGCAAGAGTAGATGGATGCCTTAATAGAAAATGATACTTTGGAACTTTGAAAGCTTCTACCTAATCCTACGTCTTTAAAATGTTAAAGTAAATGTTATAGTGTAAGACTAGTTGTCAAGGTATATGATCAATAAAAAGGGAATTGTTTTGATGAAATATTTTCACTAGTTGTAAAAATGGTCACAATTATTATTTTCTTATGTTTAGGAGTCATTTGAAATCTTTAGTTTGAGAAACTCTATGTGAAGACTATGTTTCTACATGGTGATATTGAGGGGAAAATATATATTGAACAACATAAAGTTTTTAAAAAAGAGGGATAGGAACTTCCCTATTGTAGATTGAAATGGAGTTTGGATGGGCTCAAACAAGCCCCAAGATAATGATATCTTAAATTTTATCATATTATGACTAAGTATTAATTCATTCATTATGAATTAGATCCATACTTTTATTACAAAAGATTCCAAATTGTGATTTAATTCTTCTTTTTCTGTATGTTGATGATATGATGGTGACTGACACTAGCATGTAGGTTGTTCATGAACTAAAGAAACATTTCGATAGTAGATTTGCAATGAGAGACTTTTGGGAAGAAAATAGCATACATGGGTTGAAAATTACTCAAGATAGATAGAAAGAAGAAATTAGATTGGCACAAAAGAAGAATATTGATAAAGTACTAGATCAATTTGGTATGATAGGTGCTAAGATTCTTAGCACTCCACTTGTTAGTCAACTCCATTTATCTTTTGAAATGTGTCCCAAACTAAAATAATATCTTTCTTCAATAGTTGGAAGCTTCATGTATGCCATGGTTTCTACTCATCTAGATATTTCATATGTAGTGAGAATCGTGAATAGGTTTATGAAAATATAGGTAAAGCTTATCATCATATTGTCAAATATATGCTAGGATATTTACAAGTTACTTCAGATTGTGATTTATGTTTTGTAGGGCATAATACACAATTTTGATCCCTCTTTGATTAGGATCTAGAGAAATATTTAGATGAATGGATCCACTATAGGCTACGTTTTCACTTTTTCAGGGGAAGTAATTAGTTAGATTTCTAGTTTGCAACCTTTAGTGGCTCTATCAAATAATGAGGTACAATATATGACTCTCACTGAAGGAGTGAAAGAGATGATATGGATTCACTAGTTGTAGAGTGATTTGAGATACAAACAAAATTAATTTATTCTCTTTTGTGATAGAAAAAATGCAGTTTATTTGGCTAAAAATCATGAGTTTCATCATCATACTAAACATGTTGAATTGCAATCTGATCTCCTTGGTAATGTGTTTTATATACTAGAAAAATTTAAGCTAAGATAAATTTGATTAATAATTTGACAAAGGTGGTAAAAAGGGATAGGTTCAGATTCTATAAGAATTCTTTCAATGTTCTGAGGTTGTGACATTAGAAGAAAAAAAAGAGAATTCTTTGGGTCAGTACATGTTGAACTTGAAGTGGGAGATTGTTTCATAATTGAATCCCAATGGTCACTTATCTTTGTCTCCAAGATACTTTTGACCATTCACATTCAAGTAAAGACTCTTATGTTTACATATTAGAATTTATTGTTGTTATATTTAGCTTTTGTGATTTAACTAAGAATAATAAAGGTTTTTCCCTCCCTAAATGTGGATGTAGCCATTATGGTGAATGATTGTAAATTTGGTGTCTTATTTTTTATTCTTTGTTCTCTATTTTGAGTTTAGCATCTAGACATTCATTTTGTTATTTTTATTTTCACTTCTTAAGTTATAGCATGTGGGATTAAAATCATTACCATAATCTACCATTTATTATAATTTTGATTTATTTTGGTCATATTTGTGCGATATGTGGGAATTGAATTTTCTATGTTTACTATATTTTTATTAAATACATTTCGTGACTTATGTCACTTGTATAAAAGTAAACATTTATATAATAATTATATTATAAAATTTCTATTCTATAGAATTATTTTTTTAATTACAATAGTGAGAGAAAATGATAAATTATTTATTAGTGATTTTTACTAGTGTTATTATAGGATCATGTTAACTACACCAGTCTTCAGTTCTTTGGGTTATGTATAAAAAAATATGACATTTGGAAATGAATTTTTTATTAAATAAGAACATATTTTGAGGGTATCTGAACCCCTTTCATAGAAAAATAGTCTTGGAAATATAAACCATCAATGGACAACTAATCAGAGGATAACAAAAAAACATCCTAAATAAAATATGGGAACATGCCCTTGAAACGTTATAAGATTTTTAGCATAATTTCATTATTTTGAATTAGTTCATCATTTATTCTCTAAACCCTTCTAACAATACTATAAATAAGCCTAAAAAATGAGTTTTTTGGCCACATGAAATCATTCTTTAACTTCTTAAATTTAATATTTATTGGGAAAGATTCGCATGCACCCCTTGATCAAACATGTATAACCTATATTTGTGTGTTTAAATTCCTCAACCCATTTATACTATTCTCCATATAAATATGATTGACCACCACTCCCAGCTTCAATTTTTCATGGACTTAAAAAATATAATCCTCTAATGCTTTAATTCTATGTTCATGTTGCAATTTTAAATCTTTGATTCCTTTATAAAGCCCTCATGCAGTGTCAGAATGTGAGGTTGATGATATTCATATTAGTTTCATTAATGTTTGTCATTGATGTTAACATATGCAATGCATAGCAGAGACTAATTCATAATTTGGTTATTATGCTGTATTGGTTAGTGTGTAGTGATAGTCTTGGCATATTTGTAGGATTTTTAATTGAAAGATGTTCTCTAAATACTTATCCTTATTTATTTAAGTTTTAGTTCTATTTAGAGTGTAACATATAGTGGATCGATTATTTTAGTTTGGTCCTATTTGAAGTGTGTTCATTTATGTCTCATTCACCATAGTTACCATGGACCACATTACCCATTATAATAAAAACTAGTATATATGGTGTAGCCCATTTCAATGTGTGTTATGTATTTTATGGTGTGAGGTGGTCCATGGTTCATTCTTCTACCACAGCCGAAACATCTCACTATGACCTATTTTAAATTAATTTAGGCCAACATGGTAAACAAAATAAAGCAGTAATAGAAGAGAGAAGATTTCCATTATTTGTAAGTAGATGCATGATGCTTATTTTCTAGTGATATGTGAATTGGTTGCAAACTTTTCAAGTAAATATCTATGTGTTGGATTGATGAAATCAATAGAAAACTATGATATCATTTTTGTATTGTAGAGTTTCAGTGATAGTGAGCTTAGTGGTGGATTCAATTCCTATTTCTTATATTCTTTCAATAAGGCTTATTTTATTGGTAGTGATCCATAGCTATATCTCTAGGTAGTTATCCTAATTGACAATGAGCCAACTGGTAGTGAACCAATTGAAACTGAGACGAATAGTAGTGAGAAAAATTGATCGTGAGCCACTTGTAAAAGTCAGATTAATTGGTGTAACCCTAGCATATGTTTATTTTATGAGAATAAGTTTGTTCATGGTTTTTTCATAGCTTTGGTTTCCATGTATAATTTTGTTTAATCTATGTCAGTGTTTTTGGAATTTCATGTTTACATCTATTGTGAATATTTATTTTGTTTACTAATTGATCAAAAGATGATACTGGTATTGTTTATAAGTTTACCAACAAACTAAAAGTTTTGGTAAGTGTTGTCAAATAACTTATTTACCCCCTTCCTCTTAGTTATTCATGTTATTCAACAATATGTATCATAGTTTGGTTCCTTAGTAAATACCTAAATTTCATGAGGTAGATCCAATGGTGGACAAACTTAAGATTTCATTGTTTGATGGATCAGAATATAGCTCATTGAAATATCAGATTGGAGGATATTTGGTTTTGGTTAGTTACAATATCTAGAAGAATGTGGACACAAAACATGTGTTCCCTCATAATATCTTCAATACTTAAGATGAAATCACAAACTATGAGGATAATGAGGAAGAAACGTGTGTTGTCACTAGTGGTTTATAAAAAATAGAGGTAGCTAAAGTTATTCCTTTAAAAACTTCTTATAAAGCTTGGAAAATGTTGAACAATATTTATAAAGAAAATTATAGGGTTGAGTTATCTAATATGCTAATATCCAAGAGACATAATGAGAATCTGATAATGGAAGAAGGTGAAGATATTCTAAGCTCCTTTCAAAGAGTTGAAAATGCAGTGAATGAACTTAAGAACAAACGAGGTACTATTACCAATGAGGATTTTATGGAAAATACCTTGATGAGATTACTAGATAGATAAAGTGACAAGTTCTCAGGTATAAAAGATATTTTTTATCCAAATAAGTTTACTATTTAAAATAGTTGTTTTCCACTTTGAATGCATTTGAGATAAGAAAGTTTGGAAGTGAGAGCAGAATATCTGAGATACCTTTCAAGGAAACTAAATTAGAAGAACTTGATGGTGATGATGAATGAGATGAATTTGAATAATACTTTTCAAGAAAATTTGAAGAAAAGTATCAACAAGTACAAAGGTATATTACCTCTAAAAAATTTTATACATGGTAAGAATTATCATTTGGCTACTATGTTTACAGACAAAGGGTCCTAAACAAAAATTCAAAATGTAAAATAAAAAAGATAACTATTTACATCAAGATGCTAGCATATTAGATGATGAGTTAGAATTAGAAGATTTTCTATTTTATTTTCAATAAGATGAAAAATTGGTTTTGATACTTCTAACATATGTTTGGAAATTGATAATGACTATGTGACTTGTTTATATTTTAGAAGGAATAATAATGAATCTTTTATTCACAACAGTTATTCTAATCGTATGCATGTTAATAAAGGAAAATTTATAATGCATTGCAAATATGATCATGGTCTTATAAGATTTGGTGATTATAAGGAAACATATATTGTCAGTAGAGTTTTAATTACATTTAATAGAAAGAATAATTCTAACAATATTTACTATGTGAAGGGTATATGTCATAATATTTTGAGTGACAGTCACATATATAAGAAAACATATGATGTTGTATCCATGAATGAAGGTTTTGAGATCAAAAAGAGATCTAGAGTATTAATTACACATGGAAAAAGATTATAAAGGGACATGCATCAACTTGAACAAGTTATAAAATAATTCTTGTTGTCTCAAACCGATGATAATTTTATTTAGAACTGAAGGTTATGTTACATCAATTTTAAAATCTTGGTAAGAATAAGTTTATTTTATGTTGTTAGATATTTACCAAGATTAAGTCAACCAAATAATGCTATATGTAAAGGACGCCAGGAAGGAAAACATAGGAGAGAATCATCCAGGCAAAACATCATTTGTTTATTAGTTTACTAGATCTAGTGCATAGTAACATTTGGGGTCCTACCAAAGAAATAATCCTATAAGGTGACATATACTTTATACATTTCATTTATGATTATTCAAGATTGACTTTGGTTTTATTTCTAAGAGAAAAACTAGAAACATTTCAGATATTCAAAATATTAAAATCTAGAGTTAAAAATGAGTGTAGTAAAAATATTAAATGTGTGAGGTGTGATAAAGTAGGAGAGTTTATATTTGACGAGTATTAAAATTTATGTGAGAAAGATGTCATTAAGAGATAGTTTTAAGTGGCTAGAACACTACAAAAGAATGGTGTTGTAGAGAGGATGAATAGGATAATACGAGAAGAAGAAAGTTTATTGATAAGGCATGAAATCCTACAAAAATTATACTGGAGAGAAGTTGTACACACTATTGTGTACACACTTAACAAATTTATTTAGATGTATAAATATGGAAAGACTTCGTATAAATTATTGCATGGAAGTGCACCTACTATGAAATAATTCAATATTTTTAGAATGAGATGTTTTATTCAAAGAGATGAAGATAATCTAGAAAAGTTTGAAAACAAAGGTCATAACAAAATATTTCTATGATAATCAAACAAGAGAAAATAATACTCGTGTTACAACAAGAGGATGAATAAGATAGTTGAATGAAAAAATATGAGGGTTGATGAATATTTTTAGAAGACACCTGAGAATAACTTTAAGTATGACTCTAATATAAAGGATAAAGAATAAGAAGATAAGAAGGAAGAAGAAACAATATATACTATGACAGCTACAACTAATAAACTAAGGTATATACAAATAAATCCTTCTAAGAATTATATTGTGATAGATAAGAATAGAGGAGTTGTTACTATAAGTAGACTATCACAAGGCAAAGTTTTGTTGTGTTTACTTTCTAAAATAGATAGTAAAATTAATGGAAGAAGCATGTAATCATAAAATTAGGGTTGTAATAATTAAAGAAAAATTAGATCCTATTAAAAAATCAAACTTGGAAACTTGTCCCCACAACAAAAAATGAGAATGTGATTAGTACAAAATGGGCTTACTAGAACAAACTATATGAGAATGGTAAGTTGATAAGGAATAAGGAAAGGATGGTGTATAAAGGTTACACTTATATTGAAGGAATTAATTTTGATGAGATCTATGCCCCTGTTTCTCCTATGGAAGCAATTACGATATTTTTGGAATTTTTATTATTTAAAGATTTCAAGGTCTATTAAATGGATGTCGAGTCATCATTCCTAAATGTAGAGCTGAAGGATGAATTTTATATTGAGCCAAAAGGATTCAAATTAGAGAAAGATTCAAATGTTGTGTGAAAAATGAATAAGGAATTATATGAATATAAGCAGGCACTAAGAGACTGGTATGATAGAATATATAAGTGAATCTTGATAGTAATTTATACTACAAGACACATTCATATCAGATCCTAATTGTTGTGGTTTGTGTTGATTAAATCATTTTTATTTTGAAGAACAAATACAAAAGGAATTTTAGATGTCAATGATTGGTGATTTGAATTTATTTCTTGGATTTCTAGTAAATCACAATAATAAAGGCATTCTACTTCTCATTCCACCTATGTGAATAAATTATTGAAGAAGTGTGGTTTAGTGAATTCAAAGCCAATATGCATACCTATTATTTATATATATAAATTCACTAAAATTTGATACAAGAAAATATAGATATGTGGTTAGATGATTCTTGTACATGATTGCTACAAAACCATATATCATGTATATAGTATGTTTAGCAATGAGCTTTATTCAAGAACCCTAAGAATCACATGTTACAGTAGTAAATAATATTTTTCAAATACTTGAAAGGAATAAAAGAGCTCAAATTTAAAATTCACATAAGATTGGGTAGGTTTCTTGGATAACTTAAGAAGTACTATTAATGGATCTTACTTTCTTGGCTCCCAGAACTAGTTCCTTGGTGAAGCAAGAAGTAGGATTATGTAACTTTATCAACTATTGAATAAGAGTATATTGCAATTTCCTCATGTTGTACTCATGTATTATGGATGAAATATTCTTTGAAGGATATAGGAATAAATTTTGACAAACTAGTTTCAATTATCTATGATAATACCACTACTATAAGAATTTCAAAGAATTTTGTGCAACATTCTATAAAAAAACATATATAGATATTAGATATCAATTAATACAAGATAATTTATTGGAAGGTAAATTCAAGTTTGAGTATACCCCTACAAAGGAAAAAATTCAAACATATTACAAAACCTTTGTGTAAGGATACTTTTGAGTATCTCAAGGGGGGAGATGAGAATTCTTCTCCTTCCTAATATTCACTAAAATGCACCAATATGTGCATTGGTCCAATGATTTACAAGATTATGATTATTTGGATCAATGCTTCATGAATTTATCTTAAGAGGAGTATAATGTTCTAGTAAGGGGTACATTTTTTTCCCTTTGTCATTGTTGTCAAAGAAGGAGAAGAATCAAGGAAGAAATGGTAATAAGATTTGATGCAAATATCTTTGATTATGTTCTTTTTTATTGGTCAATGTTGACATCAATGATAAATGGGGATATTATTATAATTAGAGGTTAATGTTAGTCATGTTGTTTCCATTAAGGTTTCTCATTGATGTCAACATATCTAATCCATAGAGGAGACTCATTTATCATTTGGTTATTTTTTTGTATTACTTGATGTGTACTGATAGTCAAGGTGTATTGGTAGGAGTGCTCAATGAAGGATGTTCTTTAAATGTTTATTCATATCCATTTTAGTGTTGATTCTATTTAGTGTGAAAAATTGGTGGATACTTTTTTTTTCTCTGGTCCTATCTGAAGTATGTTCATTTATGTTTCAATCAAAATAATTAATGTGGAGTACAATACCTATTGGAACCAAAATTATTAGAGATGGTGTATAATATTGTAATGCAGGAGGTGTATTATATAGAGTGAGTTGGTCCATGTATCATTTCTTACCATTGAGAGTATGTCTTATTGTGACATTTTTCAAATTAGTTTAGGTCAACATCATCAAGGGAACCATCAAGTATAAAAAGAGGAAGATTTCAATTGTCTTTAACTGGATGCATGATGCTTGTATGCGAGTAATAAATGAAGTGGGTGTGAATTTTTCAAGGAAGTATCTATATGTTGGATTTATGCAATCATTATCATATTGTAATATATTTTGAGTATTATAGAGTTTTAGTGAGTTATTTTAGTGGTGGATTCGTTTCACAATTCTGATATTCTAGTTGTAAGTCTGATTATATTGGTAGTGAACCTATTTGTATCAGAAGTGACTAATCTTTATATCTCTAGGTAGTTATCCTAATATATAGTGAGGAAACTACAAATGAGACAAACAATAGTAAATAAAACATCTAGTGATCCACTTATAGAAATCACCTTAACTAGTATCACCCTAGCAACTTTTCATTACATGAGAATTACTTTCTTTGTGTGTTTTTTCCAATTTTTGTATCCACATAAATTATAGTGTTATCTATATTGGTATGAGACCTACCAGACAGTCATATTTATACTTCTTTAGTTTCTATGCTTTTAGTACTTATTTCACATACATACTTTACTATTTGAGACACTTATGTATTTAAGGACCTATTGAATCCTATGCTATATGTGTTAGCACATGAAAAAAAATTTATGGCTTCATTATCTTTCCCCTGGTCTCTGTATCATTTTTCATATCTCTGGCTAAAGCCCTAAGAAAAATATTCAAAAAACTAGCCGTTACATTTAAAACCCTTTGAAAAACCCTGGCCTTATTCTAATTTAGTGTTACCTTTATTCCGGCCACTTAAGGTCCTAATTCGCATGTGCTAAATGTTTTTCCCCTTTGTCGCATGATCACGTGAACTTTTTTCATGTTATGCGATCTTGCGACTAAAGGTTTTATACCCCTGGCGGCCTTTAATTTTCCTAAGTCCTCTGCGTCTAATTTTTCCTTAAAGCCTAAGTCTCAGCATTTAAATTTTCCTATGTTCCAGCTTAATATTTTCTAGGACCGGTCTTCTGAAAACATCTCCATCCAACGGTTAGCATAAGTTCTTATAGGATTTGTCAGAAGCTTGAGATCTTACGCCTATCATTGATCTTTCCTGATGATGCAGTGTTTCAAAGAAGTGGGACCTTCTGACAAGTGTGCACGATTGGCGGTCTCTCATTGGTCAACCTATTTATGATTTGGCAATTGTTAGTGGGTCTTGGGTTGCCGGCATGTCAGAGGGTCCTGACATCTACAAAGAATCGACGGTGGGCATGTCTTTGCAAGGGGTGTGTCAGATGTATAAGATTTTGAGACAACCGTTGATTCTTTAGTGTGACATAACCTTTTCTTTTGGCGGGTCCACTGCTATGTATACTTAGTTGGCGAGTTGTGATTGGTCCAGGTATGTTGAGGTGGACTTGTCAGTGGGTTCGCCAGTTTTAGGGAAGTTAATACGCTGCAGGATCTAATGGTTGTCGTGATACCATTGATCGGAGTTGCACAATGGATAAGTCAGTGGTGTAGCAACAACCATCGATCTTCACTAAAGGGGAAAGCTTTGCAGTGGGTCCTTTGTCAGTGATGACCGAGCGATTGCAACGAATGATGTGGTGACTAGTGGTGGTATATATTACAAATTTTTTGACTTAGTGTGGGTTCCAAAACTTTCTTTTGGTCCCTGGTTGTTGATGGTATTATATTGAAAGAGGAGTTGGATTTTGGGTCTTTTTCCTATCCTAGTGTTGCTTTGATTGTACATTGATTCTGAATATGTTAATGAGAATACTATTGAGTTCCAATCTTGCATATGTGTATGTCTTCTTGTTTTGGTTCTGAGCTCATATATGTTAGTGTCACAAAGTGTATTAACATCTGGTAAACAAAGAGTATTGTGAAGTCATCTCTGAGTTCCTAACAAAGTTAGGATTAAAGTCTTTTAGGTGAATTTAGTGAGTTTACAACCAAAAAAGAATCTGATGTCCATGTGTTTGAGGGAGAGGGATAATAGGCAAAGCACTTATCCTAAGCCCAGGAGTGTTTGATTTAAGATCTTCAGTTGATGTATGTAATTGGGTGACTCTTCACCCTAGGTTAAGGCACTGGTCCATCCTCTAGAGGCATTTCATTATCATCAACCATACACACACAAATTAAATGATCAAATCCTTAAATTAGTTAGTAAAGAGTATATTGGTATAATATTTAGTGACTCCTTTGGAAAAGTGAGTCAAGGGTACACCTACCTGAGCATTGAAGCTCAAAGTGTAGGAGGATCTCTTTTGATCCTTGTTAATTGGCCCTCTTCCTTGTAGACTTTGGAGTGGTGATAGAGTCAAAGTTATATTAAAGTTATCCATCGAAGTATAAATCCGCAAGTTGAAGATCAAAGGGAACTCCCAACAATATTTTTGGTACCTAATTATGTAGTCAGGGTACACTTGAGATGCTATATGTTTTGATTCAGTTTCAGCTATGATGATGCCACATATGATGTTATATGATATTTATAACTGTTGCGATAGAAAGCTGGTTTAGCAAACCAAAGTTATGCTTAGTTGATTGATTCAAAGACATAGTTTTTAAAGCATGAAATATTGATGATGTATTATGTTTATATCATGTTGATTGGACCTACTGATGTCTGCAATGAGTGTGAAGGATAAGTTGACCATGGATCTAAATGTAGGGATTCAATATTGGAACCTATGTTTTCTAACATGGATTCCAAGGTCCTTTTTGTATAAAGAAACGTGGACCTCATTGTATAGTATTTATTTTGCAAATGTGGTTTGCATGTGTCTATTTGATTTAGTTAATGTTTATGTGAATTACCCATGTGATTATTTTAATTAAATCTACCAAATTTGGCAAATTATAGCATGTGTTGGCATGGTTAGTAATTTCTAATTAGTTGGGTCAAGGGTTTGACTAGGGATTAACCTTGGGGTAGAATCAACTTACCTTGTGTTGGGAAGTTTCTAGAAACTCAACCAAGACTTGAAATCCGTGTGTAAAATTTAGGTGGAGTTTAGGAGGGTCATTTGGGCTCCCATAGGTTAACTAGGGTCAGTTTTAGCTACCTAGGTTGATAGCTTAGAGGTTAGGGGTCATTTTCAGCCCATTAAGAGCCTTAAAACTCATTTATGACTCCCCTACTCTACTACATTTGGGGCCAATTTTTGACAGAAACTTCCGATGGATAATTCTTCTTTTATAAATTTGGTGTTTTTTTTTGTAATAGTCTCCAATGGTGTCAGTATTCTGCTGGGTTTTAAATAGACCATCGAAATTCTGATAGTTTCAGGGTATAGATGAAAAAAAAAGTTAAATAGCCAAATCATTTTTATTTCTAGTGCAAAGAAAATGAGCGGGTGAAAGTTGATCGCAAAAGAAGGTATGTGATTTTTTCATCTTTGACTGGCATCATATTTGACTACAAATTTCAAATGCATTGTATTTTATTTGATCATGAATGCTCACTAAAATTACCACATTCTACTGGTGTCATGTCCTAGCCCATGCTTTATCTCCATTATTTTATGTTATTGGTGCTTGTGCTCAATGATATCTATTCACTATTTTGAAATGTTTGCATTCACATTTTTTGATATTACTGGCATGACCATTGTATATTTCTGGGATGCTCACTAAAATGACCACATTCTAATGGTGTCGTACCCTATCCCGTGCTTTATCTCCATTATTTGATGTTATTGGTGCTTGTGCTCAAGGATATCGTGAAATATTTGGATACACATTTGTTGATATTACTGACATGACCATTGTATATTGCCGAGATGCTCTTTGAAATGACCACATTCTACTGGTGTCATGCCCTAGCCCATTCTTTATATCCATTATTTGATGCTATTGGTGCTTGTGCTCAAGGATATCAATTCACTATTTTCAAGTGTTGATTGTGGTTATCAAATGGATAGCCCATGAGCTTTTAGCTAGGTGCCATTTGTATTGATAGCTTAGGACATCAAATGTATTGTATCATCGATAGTTGAGACTTTGTTAAAAGGAAATAGGACAAAGAATGATTTTGATCTATTTTCTCTATTTTGATCCCTAAGTGGCTGCCCCCATGATTTTTATTTTTAGTGCAATTTTGATAGAAGTTTAGTTGGGATTTTCACGAGGGTTTTCAGTATATTGAGCTACAATAGAACACAACTCTACACCAGTAGAATGCAGTCGTTTCAATGAACCAATGGAATGTTTACAAAAAATAAATAGAATGATAATAATATTCTAAAAATTCTATTAAATTTAATACATGCGAAAGGACCAGTCCCAACAATTCTTAAACATACTTTATCTAGTACGATGAATTGTTAATGAAGGTCTAATTTTGTAGATTGCTAGCATGAAGGAAGATTTGACCTAGCCAAATCTTCCTTGTACCACACAAAAAACTATGTGATAATTGTGTCTACTCCAACTTTAATTATTTAAGAATTCATCATATCAGATAAAGTATGTTTAAGAACTGTTGGGACTGGTCCTTTGGTGTGTATTAAATAGAATAGAATTTCTAGCATATTATTATCATTCTATTTCTTTGTGGTAAATATGCCATGCACAAGCACCAATAACATCAAATAATATAGATAAAGCATGGGCTAGGGCACGACACTAGTAGAATGTGGTCATTTCACTGAACCAATGGCATATTTACAAAAAGGAAATAGAATCATAATAATATGCTGAAAATTCTATTTTGTTTAACACACACCAAAGGACCAATCCAAACAATTCTTAAACATACTTTATCTGATATGATGAATTGTTAATAAAGGTCTAATTCTGTAGACTACTAGCATGAAGGAAGATTTGACCTAGCCAAATCTTCCTTGTACCACACAAAAAATTGTGTGATAACTATGTCTACTCCAACCTTAATAGTTTATGAATTCATCATATCAGATAAAATATGTTTAAGAATTGTTGGGGGTTCTATTACACCTTTGTTGTAGACTTGCCATTGGTTTAGTTTTGTAAATTTCTTTTTTGTGTTAAATGCATTTAAATGGAACATTAAGCATAGTAATAATATGATTAATCTATTAGTAATTGGTAGATTAAACACAGATAACACCTTTATCTATTTGACATGTTATTATAAGATACTAAAGAAGACATGCTATTTGTCAGACAAATATTCATTGTCCCCCACAATGAAGACAATGAAGATTGACCTCCTGCCCCACAACAAACAATA
This sequence comes from Chamaecyparis obtusa, assembly GCA_027943335.1. Classification (NCBI taxonomy): domain Eukaryota; kingdom Viridiplantae; phylum Streptophyta; class Pinopsida; order Cupressales; family Cupressaceae; genus Chamaecyparis; species Chamaecyparis obtusa. The sequence goes on along the minus strand of BSBK01006744.1, from coordinate 167,777 downwards.
TTGTAATAAGACCTTTTAATCGCAGTGACAAGAACATAGAAGCATTCTAACTCATTTGTAAAGAAAATAAGCTTTCTATAAAATGAAAGGTTCAACCTAATTAATACTAGCACTTGCACTCAAAGGCTAGTGATTTGGTTGAAAGACTTAAGAGACACTTTGACCCAAGAGCTTCATCATCAAGCTCTAAAACCTCTTGTAGCTATTTTCATAACAAAAAGAGTCATTGGATACGTCAAATTTCTCGAAAGTTTGTACTTAGTTTGTAGGTTGACTTTGTACAAAGTCTATTGTAATTGAAAATTTAAAAACTATTTGCATCTAGTCATTATTCATGCACTATGAAATATGCATTATGTAATGTAATGAAATCAGAAATATGTATAGAATTGACAAAAACTATATTCCACAATTCTTGGGATAAACTCTAAATTTATTTTCTTTTTATATCTCTATGATATTGATACTACTTCCATTTTATTAAACACAATTTTTCCCAATTAAAAATCTCAATTAGAATAAGATATAATATAGTGTTAGAATAAACTTTGTACAAAGACATGTAATGCTTATGTTAATGATCAAACACACATATGCATTCACTATTCTATTCACTGTTCCACAGGACAATGGATTACTAGAGTTGTAGAGAATTTAATCTTTTATTGGTAGTCCTCTTCTTTGTTTCATACATCTTGATGTAGAGCCCTCTACTATCACCTTAAGGAGACCAGCTCAACTCGAGGATTCAACAAGTAACTTGGAATCCACTCAAGGGATTAGCCTCAACTCAAGGATTAAGTAGAGTTATCTAACTTTGTTAATCAATTCCACAACCCTTCTACACAAGTTCACTTCCTTATTTCTTGGCAATTCCTCCTAGCACCATCGCTAGCCTAGGCCACCTAGTCCACCTAGTGCCTCCACCATGTCAAAACCTCAACTAGGATTTTTACCCTGATCCTAAATGAAGTATCATCTCATCATTATCTATTCACCATGTTTCAACACCCCATTCAATTTGATCTATTCAACTTACACCATTCTTCTTCTACAACCCTTCTAGGCTTGTCTTGCTCGTAGTTATTGGCCAAATGCAAATATTTTGTAAAGTTTGGTGTTTTCAGTTTATGTTAAAAGTTGATTTGGTAAAATCCTCAGAAAACACACTACATGTTCTAAAATGTAAAGAAGTTGAATGTTAAATGTAAGATATATATCTCATCCATAGTAATCAAAAGAAAAAACATGAAACTAAGGAGATTTACCAATCCAAAAATATAAGCGAATAGAACACATGATTGGTACCTTATGAATTTGTTTTTGAGGTGCACGATCTTCATCAATCTCCTTGGAAGAAGACCCCTCCTCATTGGTACTTCTTTCTTGTTTAACAATTGGTTTCAAAAAATGCATTTAACATAAGAAAAATTACAAAACTGAACCAATGGCATGTTTACAACAAAGAAATAGAATGATAATAATATACTAAAAATTCTATCCTATTTAATACATGCCAAAGGACCTATCCCAACATTTCTTAAAAATACTTGATCTAATATGATGAATTATTAATAAAGGTCTAATTTTTTATATTTCTAGTAGGAAGGAAGATTTGACCTAGCCAAATCTTCCTTGTACCACACAAAAAACTGTGTGATAACTATGTCTACTCCAACCTTAATTGTTTAATAATTCATCATATCAGATAAAGTATGTTTAAGTATTGTTGGGAATGGTCCTTTGGCATGTATTAAATAGAATAGAATTTTCAACATATTATTATCATTCTATTTATTTGTTGTAAACATGCCATTGGTTCAGTTTTTGAATATTTTTTTTTCATGTTAAATGCATTTAAAATAAAGGTCTTATTCTATAGACTGCTAGCATGAAGGAAGATTTGACCTAGCAGTCTACAAAATTAGAGGTCTATATGTAGCTTTGTCTAATTCTGTAGACTACTAGGTGTGCTATAATTTGAATATTTGTCTAACAAATAGAAAGTCTTCTTTACTATCTTATAATAACATGCTAAATTGATAAAGGTGTTATCTGCATTTAGTTTGTCAATTACTAATAGATTAAGCATATTATCACTATGCTTAATGTTCCATTTTAATGAATTTAACACAAAAAACAAATTTACAAAACTAAACTGATGGCATGTTCTTCGTGTGGTACAAGGAAGATTTGGCTATCAAATCTTCCTTCGTGAAAGTTGAGCGTGAGAGAAGGTATGTGATTTCTTCATCTGTGATTGGTATCTTTGATGGGCAACATCTTTTAAGCCTCTGGCATCGTATTCGAGCACAAATTTTAAATGCATTGCATTTTATTTGATCATGAATGCTCACTGAAATGACCGCATTCTACTCGTGTCATTCCCTAGCCTATGCTTTATCTCCATTATTTGGTGTTATTGGTTCTTGTTCTCAATGATATTGATTCATTGTTTGAAATGTTTGGATTCACGTTTGTTGATATTACTGGTATGACCATTGTATATTAGACCTTTAATAATAATTCATCATAGCTGATAAATTATGTTTAATAATTGTTGGGACTAGTCCTTTGGCATACTACATTTAATTCATACATGGATTTAATTTTATTTTGTATGTGAAATTTTGGTAGTTGCATGAGAAGTTTTAGTGTCTAAACACTCAACTAATCCCTCTAACCAATTAGGAGAGGCTGGGGAAGTTGAGAGGAAAGTTTTCAAACATTCATATTCACTTATTGAATGCTTTGGAGACTACTAGTTTGATTGTCCATGCATTACCAGTGATTGAGATTCATTAAAGGATACAAAACCCTTCATTTTGGGTTATTATGTGTGGGTTCAAATGTAGGTTTGATTTGGTTAATGTTTAGAAGAGATCAATAAATTATTTAAAGACAATCTTACATGTTTGGAGAGGTTTGAGAGGCACTTATCATGACTATACCCTCACAAACAATGGCATAGACTTGTTTTACTAAGTTTCCTTTCTCTATTTTGAGGTTTCCTTTCTCTGTCACAGGGGTATAGTCAGAGGGTTCATTGGAAAAATGATCCTTTGAATGGTTAATATGAATATGAATGATTTGATATATCATATTTCTCATTTTACTTGAAGTTAGGAATAGCTTGTGCAAGGGTGAAAGTACTTTTGAGCATTTTGGTCATGATTGTTCCTCTACACAATCAGGAAATGTAACTGTCTAATGATTATGTGTAATGTTGAATGGATTAAATGCTTTATTCTTGGTATAAGTGAATGGAAGGAATAGTGTTGGTGTTAGGCTTCATTTATTATTCAATTCAATGGTTTCCAAGATGTGTTGAGGAGTTTCTCCTTGTTCAATGTTAACTATTCCTACACAATCCACCCATACAATAGTGAAATGCTATGTGGAAGGGATGATTGATAGTGTTCCTTGAGGGAAGGGGAATTTTGAAAGACTTTCTATCATTTTATTGTGTATTTCTAATATTTTTGGATGCAGGAAAGACTAGGAGAATGAAGGATCACTCACTGATTGCATGATAACCTAGTTTTGAAGGGTCACTAGTTCAGGGGACAGTCAAGGTCTGGATGATTGGGCCATTGGAGGAACCTATTTCTTTGTATGAATGATCATGATATGGTAAAAATATGAAGAGTCTCTAGTGGCACAAAGCATAGTGTGCACTCTGATAAGGTTTGGTGTTGATAGGATCGATGAGAAGGATCCTCATGAAGATGCTTGGTTGGTGTTGTAGAAACACTTGTGAACTCCCTCATAACATGACTGGTTGCAAGTCCACCTAGGGCCTCTACAAAAAGTTGTCAAATTTGACAAAATTGGACCCATAATACATTTATATCATTGATATAACCTTTTTAGAGTCATTTGGCATTGTGGGAAATAGTTCATTTGTGGCTGCTTTGTTAATTGAGCTTATTAGGCGTAGTTGGGAAACATGAATCAACAATTTCAAGGTGTGATGTTCCAAAACACATAGTCTTAGTTTTGACATATGTTATGAAAATAGAAAAAGGGTATTCAAATATGTAATTAGTTTTTGGATTCATTTGGAATGTTTTTTAGAAAACCATGAAAAATAGTCATTGTTGTACTACAAAGATTGGGGTTTGAAGGCCTAGAAAGTATAGATTGAGTTTTGGAGTAAAAAGACCATAGTGTGAGTGCATGGTGAGTGAAGATAGGACCAAAAACAAGTGTTAAGGTCCTTGGAGGGTTTGGAATCACCATTTGAAGAGGTGATCAATAATTTGGTTGATGGAACCAATTGGCAAGCTTAAACAAGCATGAACCAAGAACTTGTTTTATTTTTCTTGGGAAGATAATTGCTCAGCTCTCATATACCTCATTTATTATGAATAAAATTATCGATGGATCTAGGCCCAGGATGGAATGATGTTTTCCCATTTTTTTGTGGATAGGTGTTTTATAAAACACACATACCTATTGCATGTGCATTCTCAATTCAGAGTGGGAAAATCTTATTTTGGATGTGAGGGAGAGAAGCCAAACACATAAAGAACATACACATAAACATGACATCTAAGAAACATAAATGTAGATATCACAATAGCTGAGAAACATAAATGTAGGCATCATGGTCACAATTATTTGGAGACACAACATAATTGAATGCTATACCCAAATGATGCAACATAACCACTACTCCTCCAGCTCTAAGTTGACACTACGGGATCCAAAAGCAATATATAGATAAGGAATAAATTTGGAGAGAAGAGGAGGTTAGGGATGACCAAAATAATATAGGGTTACCTATATTATTTTGGTCATTATTTCCCTCCTCCTACAATCTCCAAATTTATTCCTTATCTTTGGTTTTTGGATCCCGCAGTGTACACTTAGAACTAGAGGAGTAGTAGTTGTGTTGCATCACCTAGGCATAGCATTCAATTATGTTGTGTCTCCAAATAATTGTGACCATGATGCCTACATTTATGTTTCTTAGTTGTTGTGTCCTAGGACCCCTTATGACCCTTTAGGATCCCTAAGAATACATCTTAGAGGTCTTAAAGTGTCGTAAAGGGTCATAAGACACTCCTAGGAAGGGAAAGATGAGCTTCCACCTTCACGTGGTTGGCCATGTTAAGTAGAGAATGTTAAACTATTCTTGAAACAAAGAGAAGCTCAATAATTTAAGGTCTCAGTCCACAGAGATGCTGAGAAAATGATGGGAATCAATGGAGAGTTTTTAGATACTGAGGAGACATATATGTAGTGGAGATGAGAAAATAATTTTGTGGAGATTTTCTAGATGTAGAGATTTTCTAGAAAGGGTTTCCAGATTGAGTACCAGTGTAGAGATGATTATTTAGTAACCCACGTCTATAAAACCTTCATAAATATCCCTTTTTTGGCCTCCACTCAAACCTCTTCTTAGAATCTAGAAAATTTGGATATTGTTTCTCATGCATGTATGAAATGTGTGAGTGATCCTATTAAATTACTTTTGGGAGACTGGGATCAATTATGAGAAGGTAAAAAACAAGATAATATTATTGTATCTTTCATTTCTTTTATCCATTCATATTTTTTGCCTTCTCTTATATTGGATACTGTGTAGTGTACATAAAGGCAAGGAAGTGATTATTCTCGATGATCGATAGGTATAAGTCTTCTAGGCCTTACACAGTAGCTAGGACTAAAGATGGAAGAGCTCAAGAGACCATCATAGTTGGTCTCTGTCTTTGGTCCATATACTGACAAAATCTTTTACATTTTGTTACTATATCAAATGCGGAAATTTAAAAGAATTTAATGCATGATATTTTTATGTATAAACTATATTATTTTATTTTGAGGCTGAATGAATTTATCTACTTCACGCACTTTTAAACATCGAGCATAGCCATAAACAACCATCCTCTCCCATTGCTTGAGTAATGTAGGCCATGGGAGGAGATGATTCTTTATGGTTGTGCTCATAGTTTACAAGTGTGCGAAGTCCATTAATTCGTGCAACGTCCACTTAAATAATATATGTTATCATGAAAATATTCTATTAAATTCATTCAAATCTCCTCATTTGATGAGCTAATGAAAGGTAAAACATTTTGTTAGTATATTGACCAAAGACGGAGACCGACTATGATGGTGTCTTGAGCTTTTTTATCTTTAATGTGACTATCCATCTCTTTTTTGACATAACTTATATTTATTTAGATAGTAGTGCTATATGTCTGACGGATTTTCCTATCAAAGAGTTGCTGCCTATCTGGCACACTTCTGATAGTTCTAATGTCGGAGAGGGTCCCTTTTCGACAAATATTTGCAATAGAAAGGCTATATCTCTGACAAGTAGACCTATCAAAAAATCATTGCATATCCTTTGCCAAGATGACAGATGGGTGTTGGAGTTCCAATAGATATACCATATGAAATCCCATAGTAAAGCTATTTATAATGCAGCCAGTTCCAACAGAAAACTTTATCGAAATATCGACGGGTTTGACTTCCTTTGGAATTTGCAATGCAAAAATGCTGACAAACATATCTGTTGAAGTGTCAAAAGATAGGCATTGCAAATCCAACAAATAGCCATCGGAATTTGGCCTCAAATGTACTAGTGCTAAAGTTAAGCTTTCAAAGTTGGGTGGATTTGAAGAGTTCTGAGGTTTTGGTTAACCTCTCTCTTCTTCCCAAATTTTCTCTTAACTTCATTAATGAGAAGGAAGGAAAGTGGGAAGTAGAGACTAGAATTTTCTTCCTCTCATCTGTAAGGTTCCTAGATTTTAGTAGGTTTTCCTATTTAGGGAAAGCTTGGATAAGGGTTTGAGTGTTCACCCACTCTCTAGATTTGGAGACCATTCCCTTTGAAGGAGCTTAGGAAAAGGCTAGCTTGGAAGGAGTTTGAATAATTTAGATTTTCAACCTTTTCTTGGATAAAGGTAGGGCCTTGTGATTTCTTTGCATTTCTTGTATGTGTTGAGCTTGGAGCTCCATTAATGGACTCCATAACTTTTTAAGGTTTTTGTTTTGTAATTTAAGTTTTGTAAATTGTTATTTTTCTTTTGTGTATTCAATTTGGGATGAGATTCTTCAAGACTCACTCACCCTAAGGAGGGTAGAGTAACCTTGAAGGGGATAGTAGGAAGAAGACCTAGGATTGTGTAGAGTCTCCCATGTGTGGAGAGATAAACATGGGGTTCCACAATATCCATGATGCCAAGCATGGCCTACGGGCACCTACGGGGCATAAGGAGAGTTAGACCGCATCTTTTTGAAGATGGTCTTCCCAAGTCCATGTGTGCCTTGAAATTTTTTTATTTATACCATGGCTTCTCCTCCTGAGCTTAGGAAAAGGATAGCTTGGAAGGAGTTTGAAGAATTTAGATTATCAGCCTTTGCTTGAGCTTGGAGCTCCATTAATGGAGTCCATGTCTGTTTAAGGTTTTTGTTTTGTACTTTAAGTTTTGTAAATTGTTGTTTTTATTTTATGTATTCAATTTGGGATGGAATTCTTCAAGACTCACTCACCCTAGGGAGGGTGGAGTAACCTTAAAGGGGGTATCAGGAAGAAGATCTAAGATTGTGTAGAGTCTCCCATGTGTGGAGGGATAAACATGGGGTTCCACGCTACCCATGATGCCAAGTATGGGCTACGAGCACTTGGGGGCATAAGGAGAGTTAGACCACATATTTTTGAAGATAGTCTTCCCAAGTCCATGTGTGGCTTGTAAAATTTGTATTTATATGTTAGGAATAGTCCCAAGAGATAACTGAGAGGGGGTGGGCGAATCAGTTATCTACAAGTTTCAATTCTTTATCCAATTAAGTATACTTAAACATAAAGCTTAAACACAATGAATGAGCACTTGAACAAAACACAATATTTTGGTTATGGGGAAACCCAAATAGGTAAAAACACCATTAGGAATTGACATGCACTAATATTCTGCACTAGTGTATTATGATCCTTGTTAGATGACCTTAACCTTGTTAGGAGTTTCTTTAACATATATTTAGTATAGTAGATCTAGTCAAGGGTCGGACCCTATTAGGAGTCTTTTACAATAGTCCCTATTAGGGGAGAGGACACAGTGTCTAAGAGCACACTACTCAAAGGGGTGAAGGCTACAACCTTCTAAATAACAGATACACACTATATCTGGATCTTGGTGAACTACACTTTGACCTTCTGTTTGGATCAGTTTCAATGTATAGCACAAACACTTTACTTGATCACATAGACCTTCTTCTGATGGCTCAACACTTCGCACAGTCTATGCTCTTCTTCTTTATCAACTATGAACCACACTCAAGCAATCACAAATGACTGCATATAAATATATTTCCTTTAAATGATATAATCAAGTTGGCCTATTAGAACCACCTTGAAATCATATTAGAGAAACAATAAAAAAATCCAATAACAATTTAGTCAGCTCTACTAAGCACGCAACACATTCTGGGACCTATCCAATAAGATAATTGTAGATGCATGCTACACATTGTCGGCTCTACCAAAAGAGCTGGATCTTTCTCCTCAAGCTAAATTACTTTATGCTCTCTTAACCCAACATCATTAACTCTTATCCAAGCTTAAATCCAAGAGTGCATACCAAAATGATAGGTGCATCTCCAGAACTAATATAATCTCTGTCAGGTCTTCTAAACAAACACATGAAACGGCTATTGGTGAATAGTGACTGCATAACTTTACTTCTACTTATCATCAAACTCTGTGTTCATGAATGTAACATTACTAACATGTCTTCAACATATATTCAAGAGCGCAAGGATCTATGATAACTGTACAGACAACCATACATAGAACACTGCCTGTTACTTTGTCAGGAACACTGCTGACACCAGCTACTATATAACTATCTGTACTAATATTTAACCTCTGCACACATGATATCATGTCCATGCTACATATACTTAAGGCTTACTACATAAGTCATCCACACATGCTACTTTCCATATGTTATCATCAATGACAAACATATAATTAGTACTGGCTTGCTAGCAAATCTCCAACAATCTCCCCCTTTGGCATTGATGGAAACATGTGGAATGAAAAACCACCACCAACCCAATGAGAAATAATTGTATAACATTATCCATTTCCTCAACTGAACTACTTCCAAGATTGAATACTACTCCCCCTTAGTATACTACTACTGCTTCTTCTTTTTCTTTTTTTTCATGACTTTGTATATTACTCCCCCTTTGACATCAATGACAAAGGGTGCCATTCATTTTAAGCACCAATACTACTCCAGAAGTAGAGTAGTCAACCATCCATCAATCTCTGAGGATTGATACTTTTCCTCCTTTCTTCTAAGAAGAATTAGGGAAGGGAATTACTCCCAACTTCTCCTTGAGATACTCAAAAGTAACCTTTCGCAAGGGCTTGGTGAGTATGTCTGCCAACTGATCTTTAGTACTCACATAGTCCAGCTTGACTTCTTTCTCTACCACTTTCTCTCTTAGGAAGTGATATATCTCAATGTGCTTTGTCTTTTCATGCATCATAGGGTTCTTCGATATATTGATAGTGCTAGTGTTATCATAGTGAATAATAATAGGATAATCAATCTGAATACCAAAATCCTTAATCATCTGTTTGATCCAAACAATTGTAGAACAATTCAAGGCTGCTGCAACATACTCCACTTTTGGTGTTGACTGAGAAATAAAATTATGTTTCTTTCTTGTCCAAGTGACAAGTCTATCACCAAGAAACACTCCTCCACTTGATGTACTCTTTCTATCATCAACACAACCTACCCAATCTGCATCAGTGTACACATGAAGCTCAACATTTTTTGAATTAGGATACTATAGACCATAGCCTATAGTACCTTACAAATATCTGAATATCCTTTTAACTTCCATGAGGTGACTTTGTTTGGTCTCTACTAAAAATATTCCAACTATGCCAACTACATTGGAAACATTAGGTCTATTCTGAGAAAGATAAATAAGTTTTCCAATCATAGACTTGTACAATGTTATATCTACTATTGGTGATTTATCTTCTTTTGTAAGTTTGCATCCTGTTATCATAGGTTTCCCTACTAGTTTTCAATCATCCATCTTGAATTTCTTTAATATTTCTTTCACATACTTAGACCGATTAATGAAAATACATTTCTCTGTGTGCTGCACATTTAGTCCCAAAAAGTATTTGATAGGACCAATCATACTCATCTCAAATTCATTTTGTATCTCCTTATTAAATTCAACACTAAGTTTGTCATTACCTCCAAAGATGATGTTATCAACAAATATAGCTACAAGTAGTAGACCTGCAGATGTCTCTCTAATGAACAAATTACAATCTGGTGCACCTTTATTGAATCTAATCTTAGTTAGATATCCATCAAGTCTTTCATACCAGGCTCTAGGGGATTGCTTAAGTCCATAGAGGGCCTTCATCAATCTACATACCATATCAGGTCTATCTGATAAATTGAATCCTTCCAGCTGCTCACTGTATAGTTCTTCTTTCAAATCTCCATTCAAGAATGCTGACTTGACATCCATCTGATAAACTTTGAATTTTTTGACTATAGCATAAGCTAGAAAGAACTTAATAGCTTCTAATCTTCTTACTGGTACAAATGTGTCTAAATAATCAATGCCTTCTCTTTGTGCATATCCCTTACATACTAACCTTGCTTTAATTCTTACTACTATACCATCTTCATTTATCTTGTTTCTGAATATCCACTTTGTTCTAATCACCTTCTGAATAACAGATACATACTATATCTAGATCTTGGTGAGCTATGCTTAGACCTGCTATCTGGATCAGTTCCAATGTATAGCACAAACACTTTACTTGATCACATAAACCTTCTTCTAATGGCTCAACACTTCGCACACTCTGAGCTACTCTTCTTTATCAACTATGAACCACAGTCAAGCAATCACAAATGACTGCCTATAAATATCTTTCCTCTAAATGATATAATCATGTTGGCCTATTAGAACCACCTTGAAATCATATTAGAGAAACTATAACAAACTCCAATAACAATTCAGTCAGCTCTAATAAGCACGCAACACATTCTGGGACCTATCCAATAAGATAATTGTAGATGCATGCTACACATTGTCAGCTCTACCAAAACAACTAGATCTTTCTCATAAAGTTGAATTACTTTATGTGCTCTTAACCAAACATCACTAACTCTTCTCCAAGCTTAACTCCAAGGGTGCATACTGAAATGATAGGTAGATCTCTAGAACCAATATAATCTCTATCGGCTCTTCTAAACAAACACAAGAAACTTCTACTGGTGAATAGTGACTACATAACTTTACTTCTATTGATCATCAGACTCTGCATTCATGAATGTAACATTACTAACATGTCTTCAACATATATCCAAGGTACAGACAACCATACAGAGAACACTACCTATTACTCTGTTAGGAACACTCTTGACACTAGTTGCTATATAATTTTATGTACTAATAGTTAACCTCTGTACCCATGATATCATTCTGATATCATGTCCATGCTACATATATTTAAGGCTTACTACATAAGTCATCCATGGATGCTACTTTCCATATGTTGTCATTAATGACAAACATACAGTCAGTACTAGCTTTGCTGGAAAATCTCCAACATTATACTGTGGCTTCTCCTCTTGGTAGTCCACCTCTACCTTGTTTTTAGGAAGGTCTCTAGGAGACCTTCATCTTGTAAAACCCTATTGGGAAAATCTTTTAAGTGTCTTCATGTTCTGATTGTTTCCTTCAAATTTGTAAAATTTATTGTAACCTTGCATTTTAAGTTATGTTTGAAATTCAGAAATTAGGGATTTCCTTGTAAATCATACATTTTAAATTTATAAATTTTATTGTTATTTAATGTATTGGAAATGAAATTATTAATTAGATTTTGGGTTTAATGGATTATGAAGCAATTTGGAGATTTAAATGTCATTTTAGTTGGACAAACTCCATGATCATCTATGGCATTATTATGCATATTATGGCTGATAGTATCATAAGGTATATTTTTCTAATGAATAGAGTCCTTTTCTATTAATATGAATATAAAAGTACAGTATTCACAAAAAAGGGGTCAGGGGAAAAAGTCACCCCGCATAAGTCACATGATAGCTAAAGGCTGGAAGCATATGACTATTCATAAAAAAAAAAAAAAACCATAAAGAGAGAGGAACCCTCAAGCTGGAAGGGCAGTAGCAGAAGAGGGAGGAGGATCTTTGTCATAAGGGTTGCCCCAAACATTGGGCCCTGAGGTCAGGTCAGGAACCGACCATCCATCTTTTGGATCTTCTTTCTCTAGTTCTCCTTCCTCCCGCCTCGGCGAGATAGCAAGCGCTAGGTCAGGGACTTTATCAGAAGTGGCAGGAGGCCATGTAGGAACACTGGCTAAGTGCTGAGCAGTAGTAGTAGAAATAAGAAGGGGAGGCCAACTGCCACCCGCATCTTTCCAAGGAGGCAGAGAGGTGGAGCAGTGACGCCATTGGCATGGAGTCTCGAGTGCTTGGCAGAGGAACTCCAGCTGCGATGGCGGCCCCTAGGTGGCATACAGTCCGATAGTATTGAATTATCATAATCTTTATTGTATTCTGATAATCTAAATAAATTAATTAAAATGTAACATTGTGAAATGTTATTTTAAATTAATATTTTGTACTTAGAAAATTTCTTGAAAATTATTCAAAAAATAAAAAGGCCTAAATCAAAATTTTAATTCCTACAAGTTGTTTAGCCACCAAATATGAATGCAATTATGTAATTTAATTTTAAAAATAAATTATCTACATACTTGTTGTTTTGTACTTCAGGAAATTAAATCTGCACTAGCAATTAAAGATAAATTGAATTTTATAAAGATTAAATTGTATTTAGTAAAGTCTAAGTCATTATAGGGAAGTTAAACTTATTTTTAGATAGATTTTGTTTTAGAATTAAATTCAATTTTTATTAAAGTTTAAATTAGAATTAGTAACTCCTAATTCATTTTAGACGTTTCAACGTTAAATTGGGTTAAATCTATTAAAGAATTCATTTTAGCTTATTATTCTTAAAACATTGGCCTAAACATATTAGAATAAAATATCGTAATGTTCGGATTTCGATGAGTTGCATTATATTTATTTCTCAATACTTTGTAACTATGTAAATGGGATATTTTTATATTTGGAGTTAATTAATTAGAATATCAAACTTTTAGTATAAGAGTAACTTTTTAGCTACGGAACATTATAGTCATCATAGGGTTTTATTTCTTCTTCCTTTGGTTAAGCCTCAAGTCAATTTGACCTTAATGGTCATGTTGACCATTTTGTGCATAGTCAACTTTTTGGCCAACCCTTGGTCAAACCTAGGGAATTTACGTCATTTTGCATGCACAAATAGTCTATACTATGTTTTAAACCTTAGGAGATCATGGTTGGTAATATTGAGACATAATTGACTTCTTGTCAACCCTTGGTCAAACCTACGTCAAATGCCTCAGTTTGCGTGCCTAAGTATTTCTCGTTAAGTTTTGAACCTTTTTAACTTTGTTGCACATTATTTGATGCATGGTTGACTTTTTGGTCAACTATCATGATTTGCTTGTTGGTCGAAGTATGTAGTTTAGGAAACCCTATATGATAGTTTGGAAGTTGTTCGGTGAAGTTTGACTTTCAATCAAACTTGGTCAAACTTAGTCAACCTTCTCTGGTTTGACCCTTGTGATCAAGTCTCTAATCAATTGGACCTTACCGGACTTGTTGGTTGTCTTATTACATATTTGACTTTTTGGTCAACCATAGTTGAACCTTGGATGTCACCTCAGTATGCATGCATAAACCTTACCCTAGCATGATTTAACCATAGTAAAACCTTGTATGGCATATTTGGGCATAGTTGACATTTTGGTCAACCCTCAGTCAAACCTTGGTCAAATGCCTCAGTTTACATGCCCAACTATTCTTAGATGTGTTTTGTTTCCTTTTAGCTTGGTTGTGCATATTTCGGTGATGGTTGACCTTTGGTCAACTCTAGTTGACTTTTAGTCAACCATCCTGATTTGCGTGTCAATCAAAGATAGTGGTCTAGGGAACCTTGTAGCTTTTTTTGGAGTTGTTGGATGAGGTTTGACTTTTGGTCAAACTTGGTAAACATGGTCAGCCTAGTATGGTTTGACCCTTGGGGTGTTGCTAGACACTTCAATGTTTCTAGTCATCTATTTTCTCTCTACATCATTTTGCATGCACATAGGGTATTGTGCCAGATAGTGTATCACATCTTAGTTGTGTAGTATGGTTGCTTGTAGATGGTTAGTAGGTTTAAAAAAATTCTAGTTGCATTTTGGTCAACTTTTGGGCATCGCAATTGATGCTTCTATTATTTCATCTTTATATTCATTGTGAATATTTTCTATGTTTACCGATAGATCAAAAGTTAATATTGGTATTTTTTATGAGTTTTCGATCAAAGTAATTTTTTAGAAATTATTGTTCAATAACTAATTCAGCCCCCTCCTTTATTCATCTTGATAAACATGTAGCAACAAGTATTTTTTATACACTTTACACATTAGGGTTTGGGATAAAATTATATGTTGGGGAATTATATTCTAAATCTATCTACATTAGAAGGGAACAATGATCATGTTTAGTTTCCTTAACATTATTTCTTTTATTGACACTATTATAAACTAATGACCATTTTTCTCCATTAGTTTATTTCCCTATAAGGGTTGTAACATAGAGGTCCATATTGGTATCATCAGTAATAGGACACTAAAATTTGGGATCCTCACTATATATGATAAAAATGTAACACACTTCTATAAACCATTACACTTGACAGAAAAATGAAAAAAGGAAATATCAAGAAGCAACTTATAGATTCCTATCTATGGGTTGACCCCATAATAGTGGGTTACACTTTTTTAGACATGCTGATTTTTGTTGAAATAACATATATTTAATAAAATATGATGATTTAATCCTTGAGAGGTTCCATTTGCAATAATTAATTACAAATGGTTAGATCAAAGCCTCTTAGATAAAAAAAAGATTGATATAACGTCTATACTCCTCATTCATACCTACAATGGAGTCTCCTTCGCACCTATTAAGACACTGACAAAAAATCACGTTAACTTTATCTTTTGGCAGATCAAATGAATCCATTTGAAAAACCTATCTATGTTGTAAGGTACTACTGAGAAAAATATTTCCAATGATTATAATGTTAATATATATAAATTTTATTATGACTTTGTATTTTTAGTTTTACTAAATATAGATATTTGACCATATGTCTACCTCTATGTTTGACACTTATGGAAAAAAAGTACATGAGAAAAATAATATCTCTAAAAGAAATCTATGCCCCAGGTATTGAAGTTCTCTTTCAATAAAAAAAAATGAAATTGAAGAAATACATGACAAGTTATAAGCTATGTAGTCAAGGTATGTCAAAATTACGGTTTAGTCAATTTCAAACATTAATAAAATATGCAATAATTGTGATAATGTCATTAAACAAATTCTATGCCCTCCATATGGATGTTACATAGCTAATTTTGAAAGAAGAAAATTGATATCTGTTTTAGAAAAAAAATTATGCTCTATGAAAACAATGTAACTTTTTGAAAATGATGTTTTCAGCACATACAACTTTTCGTGTGAGAAAGAAAAAACCATTCAAAGAAATTCAAAAATAAAAATAAATAAATAAATATTTAGAATCTAGATAAAAAATCCTAAAGGACTCTAATTTACTTCATCTTCTGATTTCAAATGGTTTAACGACAATATGCATTCAAATTTGAAAGTATTTTTTAAAATTTAGAGTTCAATGTCTGTACACACAAAAAAGTGTAACACATTATTGTGCGTTCACCCTTTACATGCAAGAACCTAAATAGCATGAATGGTGGCTCTCAAATGAACCTTAAAGAGAGACCCTTTGAAGGTGCATCATAGAATGGAAGATTCAAATGATAATGCAAAATGAGAGTGATCTGAAATGAAATGCAAGAACCGAGGTATGATGCAAATGCAAGAACAAGGAAAGAAAATATAATCTAACAAGATTAAAATACCTCCTAATTAAGCTATGTGATCTAGGATAAATGAAATAAATAAATATTAATCTATGATGTAAACAAAGTAAAATAATATGCAAGATGCAATTGAGTATTCTAAGTGATCTAGAATGCAAAATGATAGCATTACAATAATGTAATTCTAAGATATCCCAAGAATGAAAAAGTAGGGAAAGAGCCTCCTTTTTAAAGAGAAATGGATGGTGAGAGATTAAGAGGAAAATTATAAGGGTGGAAAATAATCCCTATTTTAACTTTGGTGCACACGATTCTCAAGAGGGAAAATCAATGGACATGGTTAAGAGGCAAAAAAATCTATGGAAGAGATTAAGAGGAAAAAGGAGATTCCACTCATCTTGAAGAATGTGAATTCAATGTGTAGACAAAAAGTCCTTTTCATTTCTTTCAAAATTAGGAAATTCATTTTTCATGTGTATACATAGGATAAAGTGAATTTATTTAATTAAAAGGGGACATATTCTTTTTAGTTAAATAAATCTTAGGATAAAGTGGTCAAAATTTAGGATATCATTGAATAAGTCATAAAATGATGATTTGATCAAGAAATAAGAGACTAAATCAATGTGAAAAATTGATTCAACACAAGATGTAGTCTAGTATTTAAAAAAATTAATGTTAGAGAAGGGCTCATAGTTTACTACACCATTTTTGGGTGATTATGTTTGCTCCTCTTTGACTAATGTGTGAGAGATATGGTAACACATTGAGTCAAAGAATGATGGTGTCAATGTAACTGATAGAGATTTGACTTAGAACTTGATCTAACAAATTACATCAAGACAACCAATCGTAAACTTGATCGAATAATAAGTAGCAAAGATAGAAAGATAGATATGACTCTAAACTTGATCGAATAAAGCACAGAGATAAAACTAATCCCGAACTTGATCGAACAAGAACTAGTAATGATATCAAGATTTCAATGCACAATTGAAGAAAAAATTAGCATTGAAATAGAGATTGAAAGACAAGACAATATTAGAACAGATAGGATGCGATGATAACTAATATATATGAGACGTCCAAAGCTTGAATAGATAAGATAGAATAATCAATTTGCATCTTAGAAAGATAGGTTATTCATGCCCCCTCAGGATCAAAATCAAAATGAGGAAGAGGAGATGTATAAATGAGATAAATTTGATCAAATCAGGATAAGATAAGGTTCAAGATGATTGATAAGTGCACAAGACCAAGTTTTACCACCAACTGATCAAAATTTTCCCTAGTTTGAATAAGGTTGACAAGAAAGGTATATCATTAGCATTGGGTTAAAGCAAGAAGAAAGGTGATGAGATGATGATTTAGAAGAGGAAATGGTGATTTCTTCAAAAATATTAGGGTCAGTCAACTATGCCTAGAATAAAATAATTTCAAAATGCAATATTGGCAATCAAGATGAAGCCAAATTTTGATTTTGATCCAAAAAATAGATCCAAGATGTCAAATTTAGGGTGCAATTTCACAACAAAATGAGACTTTGAAAACTTAGGTTAAAATGCTATATAAGGGGCCTAAAGAGTGATTTTAAAATCATTTGTGCATTTTTATTTTAGTGAATTCAGAGTGACAGAGAGATTTATGATGGAAGATAGGTGATTACCCATTAACCAAAACTAATTGGAGCTCAGAAAGCTGCATAACCTACCTCGAGCATATCCCTGGGAAGAAAGTGGTCGAATTTGTTTTGGATTATGCTTCCATTTTGTCATTTTTAGCACATTTTATCAATTTTTTTTAAAAAAATTGTATGAAATTGTAAAATATCATATGCCAGTTGTAAGATATAAGAGCTAGTCATCAAGGGACATCTTAGAATATATATGAGCATGGGAGCCTATCATTGTGATCTTCCTGAGGGTACAACCAATGCAGAGGAGTCAACCCTATATATAGGTATTTAGGATTTGTTCAGCAGATACATGTGGTGGATAACTCATACTTGAGGTCGACATTGGATGATCTACATTCATTCTTAAGGAGAACATACATTAATTATGAGTAGTAGGCCGATCCTAGAGAAAAGATAGATTATATGTTTTATAGCAGGCCACTATTAGGAAGACACTTGAAGATGGTATTGTAGAGATATTTTTTATCAGGAGAGTGGGGCATGAGTTTGGTAGAGTACATGGCATCAATACTAAGACTAAAAATTATTCCTAATATAGGGAGGAGGAGGTCCTCAGATGGGGTCCTAAGTTGCGGTATGATATATGTCTCCATGATAAACACCAGCTTCAGAGGGTAGTACAAGACCTTCTCTTGAGGATCATAAATGTAGGTACAACCTTTGACTATGGGAGGTGGCTATGGAAGAATCCTTACACAATATTAACTACTCCAATACACTTGAGACACAGAGGGAGAGGAGATAGAGGTGATGATGGAGGAGATGGGGATGGAGGGCAGAGAGGATGAGGAAGATTTATTGGGACTAGGGGAGATGCTATTTCTAGCAGAAGACCATCCACCTGATCTAGGGGTAGAGGAGTTGTAGTGGAGATGTAGGAGGATGAGCTAAAGGAGTAGCTAGTGAGGAGGCCATGGGTGGACACAGGGAATAGATCAGACAATAGACCAGTAACTCATCTAGAGAAGAGGTAACAAGAAGATGATGAATTGACATAGAGGGTCGCAACACTAGAGGCTGGGGTATAGTAGGCCCATATTACCATAGCTATGAGGGATCATAAGCTATAGGATTAGATAGCATAGGTATAGGAGCTAAGACAAGAGAGGTACCAGGCCTGGAAAGATGTCGAGTGACACTTGGATAGAGGAACCTATTAATTTGTAGCCTATATAGCCATGGCACTTAAGGGTCATAGAGTGTTAGACTATTCACACCATGTGTGTAGAACAAAGGGTGCAATACATGAACTAGATAGGATCCAAGCTCCTTCACCTGATCCACCTACTCATGAGGGTGGAAGCTAGCCATATATTGTATTAGGGCTCTTATCTAACATTTTGATCAAGATTTTGATCTCATGATTATATTCATACTAATTCATTTTTTATATATATGAGATCGTTGATTTTTTTGAAATCTATAATGTACTTGTCTCATTTACTTTATGCTCTTGATATCATGGATAGATCTTTACTTTTAAAACTTCTATTGCATGTGATGTTAATATATACTCATGCCTTATGTTCCTTGAAATGTGATGCTCTCATAGTTGCTAATTCTTTATGATTTGATATATATGTTAATATGCACTTTAGGATTTGAAACATGACACTTTGGATAGATTAGGCATGATGGTATGATTAAACTCTTGAGATGATATGAAAAAGGAGAATGGGATAAATATCAAAGAGGCAACAAAGACATGATCAAGAAAGAAGAGATGGAATCAAGCATAGTTGACTATTTGTTTGAAATGATGAAGGAGACTCTATCCTAACTCGAATGCCAACTATAATGAACCTAAAGTGAAAACATCTATGAAGATGTAAAGTGGGAGGTGTAAGGGTCAATATGTCCTTTTTTATCATCTAGCCTTTTTAAGGGACATCACAGGATCATATGATGGTCACTAGTGAAAACACAACTATAAATATATGAATATGATCTATATCAGATAGAATGTAGGAAACACATGTAAGCATCAAGACATAAGTGTCAAGATGACCGAAATATCATTTCCAAGTTAATGTTCCAAGATTATATAAATATTGAGGCATAAGTGCCAAGATAACCATGAGTAGAGTCTTGTGTGAGAAAATACCATGTAACTATCAAAGATAAAGCTCTAAATATCTCCAGTGTCCAAGGGGTCAAATTAAGAAACACCTAGTATCATCAAATCAATACCCATAGGAATCAAAGGAAATATGCCCCATGCCCCCAGTCCTCTAGTCATAACTTCCTAGAGAGACCAAGGAGGGAACACCTAGTGAAAATCATTAATAAATCATCACACAAAGAAAACAAGTCATAATATGTGTTAATCATTTTAGTTTAAGTGCGGTGTTAAAAATGAAAAAGATAATCACCGACTCGCTAGGACTTATGCATGTAGGTGAGAAATATTGCACAATCATAGACTACAGATAAAGCATCAATTCAAGGTAACATATCTGATAAGTGTTCAGAAACACTTGATATCAAAGGAAGTATTGAGAAACACTATTTGGGGCAAGTCACTAGGAAACCCTATCACACACAAAAGGAGGATACAGTTCATGCCCCCTAAACTAGGTAAAGACCAAATCTAGACCAAGGAGATGGAAGATGGAAATCAAAAGGGGTTGAAGTGCAAAGCAATAAGCTAATAGATATGAGTGTCTGGGTCTTCAAGTAGTGCCTATTCCTAGTTTTTCAACACTTTGAAGAATTATTTTTTCTACCATGATGCCTATGTCTAGGTTTTCATCAAGGAATACTCTCTCTCTCTCTCTCTCTATCTCTCTCTCTCTCTCTCATTTTTTGAGGACTTTTTCTTCTTTTTAGGATTAAATATCAATTTTTAGGATCTTTTTGAGGGAATTTTATAATTTTAAAGATTTTTTCAAGATATTAAGGTATGTACAAATCTCTGGAGCATCATGCATATAACTTCTTCAAATGAAGGATGTTGATAGGTTTCTAGGAATTTTTATCCTTCAAGTGTAGAAATATAATAAGCATCAAACCCAAAAGAAACAATAACTATGTAGGGATCAAGCCAACTTAGTTCAAACTTCCCTTTCTATGCTATATTATATTAATTTTTGGGATTCTCTCTCAAGACAAGATCTCCAACCTAAAATTATCTTGAATAAACCTTTTAGTTATAGCTTTGTGACATCCTTTTCAAATATACTCTTATGTAATCAAACACAACTCTTATACACTCATCTAGAAAATATATTTCCTATATGTGCATGATTGTATGATCATCATCAGTGATGAGGCCTGTCAATGAAACCCTTATGCAAGGTATGTCAACATTAGGACCTATAAAACAACTTTCGATCCATTAAAAAGTGCAAAGTTGTAGCTTGAGTAGGTGTGAAAATGCTAGTTCTATAGGCCCATAATACAAGATTGATTTGTAAGTGCTAATCTCTTCATGACTTGTTCATTGTCTTGTGTAAGAGTTTTAGCAGTGTCCTATAAGAAGCTTTAGCTTGGCCATTACCTTGACGGTAGTCAATTAAAGACCAGTGTTGTTTAATCTTGAATCATTTACATAACTACTTGATATTGTTTTTTTGAATTGTCCTACATTATTAGTGACTATGGAGGAAGGTATGTCATATAAATAAATGAAATGATTGATTATAAATAAGGAAACCTATATCATAGTAGCATTCAAGAGAGGAAAAACCTCTACCCACTTTGTAAAGTAATTTTCTGCAGTAATGATAAATGTGTGTCCACTAGACAACTTAGGATATATTTATCCCAAAAATCAAAAGTCCATTGTTGAAAAGGCCAATTTGTAACATATAGAATAAGTTCTCTTCATGGGACATGGATCAAATTCCCATGTATTTCACACTTCTTACAAGACCTATCATAGTGATTGGCATCTATATGCATAGTAGGACAATAATAACTAGCCCTCAATAGCTTTTGAGCTAGAGCAAGACCATTATAGTGAGACCCATTTATGCCATCATGGGTTGTTCAGCTAACACATATTTAGACTAATCTTTCTCTTGACACATATAGGTTTCCATCTATACCTTTCCTAAACAAGTCACCACATATTATGGTATAGTGAGAAGCGTTGTGAATGATATGTCATTTCTCACTGCAAGTTAGTTTAGGAAAATGTGTGATGAAAATGTAACACACTTAAATAAACCATTACACTTGAGAGAATCCATGAAAAATGAAATCTCAAGAAGAGGCTTATAGATTCCTATCTATGACATGCAAGAACCTAAATACCATGAATGGTGGCTCTCAAATGAACCTTAAAGAGAGAACCTTACAAGGTGTACCAAATAATGGAAGATTTAAATGATTTTACAATATGAGAGTAATATAAAATGGAATGAAAGAACTAAGATATGATATAAGCTAAATGCAATAAGGAAACATTAATCTATGATGAAAACAAATTAAAATAATATTCAAGATGCCAATGAGTATTCCACTTTCTCTAGAATGAAAAATGATAGCATAACAATAGCGTAACTCTAAGATATCCCAAGAATGAAAAAGTGAGAAGAGAGACTTCTTTTTAAAGAGCAATGGATGGTGAGAGATTAAGAGGAAAAATTTAAGGGTGGAAAATAATCCATATTTTGATTTTGGTGCATAAGATTCTCAAGAGTACACACCAATGGACATGGTTAAGAGGAAAAAAAATGTGTGGAAGAGATTAAGAGACAAAAGGAGATTCCACTTATCTTAAAGAATGTACATTCAATGTGTCAATAATTTTATTTTTCTTTTCTTTTAAAATTAGTAAATTCATTTTTCGTGTGTATACACGGGGTAAAGAGGATTTATTTAATTAAAAGGGGACATGTTATTTTTAATTAAATTAAGCTTAGGATAAAGAGGTCAAACTTTAGGATATCATCGAATGAGTGATAAAATGATGATTTGATCAAGAAATAAGATATTAAATCAATGTGAAAAAATGATTAATCACAAGATGTAGTCTAGTATTTAAAAAATTTAATGTTAGAGAAGGGCTCATAGTTTACTAGACCATTTTTGGGTGATTCCACTCACCATAATATATATCCTTTTGGTTTTTTTCACATGGGAAGAGTGGGAATCCCAAAGGGATTTTCACCTTCGCCTTAAGATAAATAGAAGAAGAAGTCCCTAGTTTTCTATTTCCTTTTGCCTCCCTCATAAAAATTAAGGAGTTATGGACATAATCTATAAAAGAGGTATATTTAAATTAATTATCATCAAGGATGATAATTTTAAGGTTGGCCTTATCCTTCTTTTCTGAGTTTTTATTCTTACCCAGATTAACCCCACCCTCATCCTCAAGAGGAACATTTTCTCAAAACAAGGAATACTCCATAATTTTTTTATTAATATCCTTCTTGGCCATACACAAATTGGGGTTCTTTTGACTAGAGATTACTTTAGAAAATTCCCTGATTAGTAGAATTAAACCTTTGTACAAAATAAGAAATAAGGGACTCTTTTGATCCATATTTAGACTATGATAAAAACATGAAAGGAGATAGAAGGAAAAATAAATGCACTTGTTATGCCTAAAGTGATTCAAAATTATTAAATGATAGCTTAATAGGCTAAAGAATTGTATGTTGAGCATCACATGCCTTGTAATAACTTTATATATTTTAACCCATAAAGGATTCACCAAAGCCCTATCACATTTGCATAATATTTTTTTCTCTCTCTTTATTCATCTCACCCTTCACAAATAATGTCATGAGTTTCTCACATATGCTCTTTTAATTCCTGGAGATTTTTTTCCCTCAATAATAATATAGGAAACATTAATAGGCAAATCATGAAAAACCACAATCATGATCTGAAAATATTTAAGAATCTCTTCCTCCAAACCTTCTATGAATTTTTTTGTCACATGAGGATCTAACATACAAAACTTATCAATATAGGGAGTGTTAGAAATAGATACTACTCAGAATTGTTTGGATGTTATTGATGACAATAAACAACACTATACATGTGCGCATATAATTATTTGACCTAAAGAGAGGTCAAAATGAGGATTTTGCTAAGTTACAGAAATAATCAAATAGTTGATAGTTTTTATAACAAAAATTTTGGTACAGACACCTAGTTTCATTTTTTGTAGTGAAAACATAGGAAGCATTATAAAGGTATACTCTAGAATATACTAGATTTAAAATATCTAAAGTTATGTTTTTCTTGAGGTATGTATATCAGTTTTTGGGTATACAATGAATAAAAATAGAAGGGTATAATAGATATTCATGTGGACATATTAGATGGATATTAATTAATTTTAATTGAGTTAAACAATGTGGATCCAACATGTGGGAATAATTTTGGTAAATTAATTGAGGTTTACATTATGTTTTTTAGTTAGATCTACCTAAGTATATACATATTTCATCATTTTGGTAAATATTCTTGAGGCCCATCCAGTGGTGATGAAATATTTGTTGTAGATATTTAAGATCTATGTATTTGATCATTTTTAGATTGTAAGGAAACTTAGGTGCGGAAACAACTTCCTACAATAATCTCTAAAGGAAAGCATTGTGCAAATTATTTTAAATCCTTACAATTTTAGATTCGTTAACTACTTTAACAATGATATTGAAGCCATATACCATGCATATAGAAAATAGAGAATGACACAATGATTTACCCTGGGGAAACCTTTCGGTAAAAACCCCAGCACTCCAAAACCTACACAGTGTATTAATCAAAACTATTACAGTTTACAATACACCTGCAATGCAAGTTCTTTCAGAAGATTTTTCCAACTCTTGAAGACAAATCATGATAGCATAAAATGTTCCAAAAATACACTAACTTATCTTATCTTCACAACCCTAAAAAATGCTTATATCATGCACTTCCTTTTTTAGGGAAACTTCCAAAGCTAGCCGTATTAGGGTTTTACCATTCTCTGAGAAAATAGGAACCTGAAATTTTTTTTCCCCGCGATTTGGGAAGAGTGGTACTCAATTTTATTAGTTGCCACATGTCTTCACCTATCATTGAATCTTCCAAACATAGCTCTTATGTGTCATAGGAATCCATCATAACTGTTTCAGCCATGATCTCCTTACACACAATTCAAGATGCCGACACATCAAGTGGAGTGACACATCAACATGCCAACTAGACATGTACACTCACACTTAATTACATTATTTGAAAGAAATAAATTTTGCAAAACAAATAATAAGAATAGGAATTATCCAAGGTTGAGACACCTTATTTGTAACATTCTCCCACTTGTCGAAGACCTTGTAAGAGCAACAAGAACATAACAGGAACTAACCGCTATAGGCTGAAAGGCCCATAGACTCTGAACACCATCTGAACTTCTCAGTGCCCACTAGTTTCATTAATGCATCTACAACATTCTTCACAGTATCTACCTTCTCCAAATTTACCTTTCCACCATATCTCTCACAAAGTGAAACTGCACATCAATGTGCTTCATTTTGGCATGAAAAGTTGGATTCTTCGCAAGGCAAATAGTGCTCTGACTATCACACCAAATAGTAATGTATTCTGCATCAACACCAACATTAGAACACAATCTCCTAATCCAAATGGATTCCTTACAAGCATGAGTAGTAGCGATGTACTCAACTTCTGTAGTGGACAAAGCAACCACATGTTGTCACTTACTCATCCAAATGATAGCACCGCCATGATTGGGGAAGAGTGTATAGTACTCAATTTTATTAGTTACCACATGTCTTCACCTGTCATTGAATCTTCCAGACATCGCTCTTATGTGTCATAGGAATCTGTCATAACCATTTTAGCCATGATCTCCTTACACACAATTCAAGATGCTGACACATCAAGTGGAGTGACACATCAACATGCCAACTAGACATGTACACTCACACTTAATTACATTATTTGCAAGAAATACATTTTACAAAAGAAATAATAAGAATAGGAATTATCCAAGGTTGAGACACCTTATTCCTAACATTGATATGGTATGTATCTAAAGGCTATGTGTAGATAAGGATGCAAGGTCCAAATTAGAGGGAAGTAGACCTAGAACATGAAGTGTATGAAATGAGAATAGTGATCCTAATTGGAATTATATTTGCATTTTTATATTTTCCATTCTAGTTCAATCCTTCCATGATTTTGTAATCACCATATAGGAAATAATCATTCTTTTTTTAATTAAGTAATGATCTCTAGGTTGTAACATGAATGCATGTGTATTAATTTTGTAAACCTCTTAAAGGTTTAAATACTTTTGCAAAGCATTTTTGTTTGTGGGCTCTACCCCCACCATGGTTTTTCCCCTAATGGGGTTTCCATGGTGTAAATATTGGTTTCAATGTGTTGTGGATGGTTTTTTTATGTTTTAACACTTTACTTTTCATTGCATATGGTTTATGGTTCCAGAATTAGGTTAAAAGAAGGTTAAAAATTGAAGAACATTGGTTCAACCCCCTCAGTATTCCTTAATAACAATAATTAGTATCAAATCCTTTCCCTTAGAGGAAGTCTAACATATTGAGGAAGATCATGATTAGAGATTAAATAAATTTAGATGGTATGAAATAACAACTACTGGTTACACTTGAAAATCTAGATCAATCTAGAGATGAAGACCTAGACTTCAGGAAGAGACTTAAAGATGTTACAAACTTCATTCAAAAATTGAAAGGGAAATTAAAAAAATCTATGGATAAGAAGAAATATCTTATTGATTAGTTTAAGTAGAAAGGAAACATAGATAATAGTCAATCCTTGAAGGATATGAGAGATGAATGTAAAACTATTTCACAAGGTAAGGATGTCCTATATCATGAGATAGAATTTGTGGTGTTGAAGTTGACTAAGGAGATTGAATCAAGGAAGAATAATAAATAATATATTGATAAAACCTTTAACGTTAGATCTAAGGAATTTCATAGACTAAATTGTGAGATTGGATAATTGTAACTTGATTTGTATAAATCTAAAATTATCGAGGAATATCTTGAGAAGTATATTGATATTATTGTGGGTGATCTTACAACTAAAGATGAAAATAAAGATAATTCAATGATCAGTTTATCCAAGCTTGATACATTACTTAAAAATTAGAGAATAAAATTTGATACACAATATCTTGGTTATAAGAAAGGAGGAATCTCAACACTAGGTTAAATCAATCCTTTACTAGATAATCAAAATGGAAAACCTAAAATATCACCTATAAGAAAACCTAATGCTCAAAATTCTAGTAGTATATCATTTTTATGCAATAATTTTAGTTGTAAGGATAGTTAATGTACACATAGAATAGATGTTATATCTTTTCTTGGTTAATGCTTGATAGTCAATGCATGCATAGATTAGATGTTACCACCCTCTTCAGACTACTGGTAGAAGATATCATGCTTTCCATAGTGTACTTAAGCAGGTTCTCCGTCGTAGTTTAAATGCATTCAAATCTGGAAAAAAATTTAAACTAGATCGCACACATCTTGTTGAGTGTCATCCTTACCCATATTATGAGATTTGTTTAGCAGACTCTGATAATTGGCTTCCAACTCCTTGTTCCAAGCTTTAAGATTCAAAATTTCTTGAAAAACACCAATTTTCATTCTTGAATAAAAATAGAGCTTTGGCCTCGACAGTGTGTAAGTGTGATGCCCAAAAGTTGGGACAAAACACAACCAACAAATTTTTTTTAAAGTGATAAGTTTCTACACACAAGATGCGGGTTAGTGAGTTCAACGACAAGGTTACAATGAATCAGGTGAACAACCTCGACAATGTTGTCTAAAAAGGATGCTAGACGAATATTAATTAAGGTTAAGTACGTCCATCTTCATGACGATCAAAATTATCGTTCGTCAACTAGAGATCTCAAAGGTTGACTAAGAGGACATGGTTATAAGAAAGGAGGAATCTCAACACTAGGTTAAATCAATCCTTTACTAGATAATCAAAATGGAAAACCTAAAATATCACCTATAAGAAAACCTAATGCTCAAAATTCTAGTAGTATATCATTTTTATGCAATAATTTTAGTCGTAAGGATAGTTAATGTACACATAGAATAGATGTTATATCTTTTCTTGGTTAATGCTTGATAGTCAATGCATGCATAGATTAGATGTTACCACCCTCTTCAGACTACTGGTAGAAGATATCATGCTTTCCATAGTGTACTTAAGCAGGTTCTCCGTCGTAGTTTAAATGCATTCAAATCTGGAAAAAAATTTAAACTAGATCGCACACATCTTGTTGAGTGTCATCCTTACCCATATTATGAGATTTGTTTAGCAGACTCTGATAATTGGCTTCCAACTCCTTGTTCCAAGCTTTAAGATTCAAAATTTCTTGAAAAACACCAATTTTCATTCTTGAATAAAAATAGAGCTTTGGCCTCGACAGTGTGTAAGAAACCCAAAGAAGAGTCATATCTTGAATAACTTAAAAATTAGAGAATAAAATTTGATACACAATATCTTGGTTATAAGAAAGGAGGAATCTCAACACTAGGTTAAATCAATCCTTTACTAGATAATCAAAATGGAAAACCTAAAATATCACCTATAAGAAAACCTAATGCTCAAAATTCTAGTAGTATATCATTTTTATGCAATAATTTTAGTCGTAAGGATAGTTAATGTACACATAGAATAGATGTTATATCTTTTCTTAGTTAATGCTTGATAGTCAATGCATGCATAGATTAGATGTTACCACCCTCTTCAGACTACTGGTAGAAGATATCATGCTTTCCATAGTGTACTTAAGCAGGTTCTCCGTCGTAGTTTAAATGCATTCAAATCTGGAAAAAAATTTAAACTAGATCGCACACATCTTGTTGAGTGTCATCCTTACCCATATTATGAGATTTGTTTAGCAGACTCTGATAATTGGCTTCCAACTCCTTGTTCCAAGCTTTAAGATTCAAAATTTCTTGAAAAACACCAATTTTCATTCTTGAATAAAAATAGAGCTTTGGCCTCGACAGTGTGTAAGAAACCCAAAGAAGAGTCATATTTATCATTAAGGTCCTCCATGGCCATGAAAACACATTCCTCTTTTTTAGATCTATATTGGATAACATGCTTATTGTTTTGATAATTGGAAAAAAAAATTGCACATATAAAGGATATCATAGTCCTTTCCATCCAGTTTCTCCTATCCATCAAATTTCATGTCCCCTTTGCTATTTTTTCTTCTTTGTGTCCTTTGGAAAGGTTTTTTCTTCTCAACCTTAGATCCAGTAGTTTTTCATAAGAGATATTCATAGCATTCTACAAATTCTCCTCAGTATTAGGAACATTCTCCCTATTAGTGGATTCAAGATCAATGATGATCTTACCAGTTGAAAAGTCTCACAATAGGTAATGGTAATCATGCCATTGTCTCTCTTAGGAATAATGTATTCATACTAAGGATTACTTTTCGCATCATGAAATGCATTCAGATTGTCAACCTAGGGACATAGACTTGAAATGGGACAACATAATTTATGCACTAAGCTCCTCTAAGAGTCATACTACCTATGTTGTGGGAAGATAAAGTGTCGGAATGAAACTTATGCTATTGTTGTAAGAAAGTAAAAACACTTAACTACTTAATGAAATTACTATAGAAAACTTGTAAATTTATTCTAAGCCTTTTTAACAACTCAAAGTGTTCAATATGCCTATCTCTACAAGTGCTCCAGGAACATTCATAGTAGTAATGCTACAGGAGTAAAACAATAACTTCTACTTGAAAGAACATAAAATGTAGAAAGAAATTATAATCTATCCTAATCTACTCCACCTCCCAAGTGGGCCCCCTTGGTTGGCTTCTGCTAACTATTAACATAGAAGATACTTCAAAATCACTCTTCCATTATATTCTCATAAACTGATTACATAGTAATTGAATAATATATGAAGAACATAAAAGAGTAACTCTACTATGCTTAACACAACATTCTAATATATTTTCTCATTTCCTAAATAAATAAATCAAATCCCTTTATATAGAGGGTTGATTCTTATTGAAATCATAATAGTAAAGTCTGACTGAATCTTTCCACATAAAGAGGAAATATAACAACCACGATGTATTACAATAAATTGCAAATAATAGAATTACAACACTAAGGAAATATAGAAGAACTATTTCATATATTCTCTGAAATGAAAACTTCTTCTTAGTAGTGGCATGATCCTTGGAATTGTGTTGGCTACTTACGTCATGGCTAGATTCCTAACCCTCATTCTTTAATGCGGTTGCACCACTCTCAAACTACTCCTTATTTTCCTGGTAGGATAGTAGCATTTGGTAAATATAGAAGTCAACATTTTAACTACTACCCAAATATTAGAATATAGATTAAAATATCTATATGAAGTACTACATTATATATATAATATTTATAAAAATATTTCAATCTAACTACCCATAACCTTTGTGGCTCTAGTTGTACTTATCACAAGTTCATGTGTAGGTATAGGTTCATAAATGTTTTGGAAATGTGTTATCAGAGTATAAGGAGTGTCAAAAAAGTATAAAAATCATAACAAAATAGAGACAATAAATTGTCTAATCATTTTCCCCCCACTAAACATAATGCTTGTCCTTGGGCATTACATTTTCTGGCTGTAGGTCTAAAATCACTGACAGTTGTCTTTCCTTTCTTTCTACACTTGAAAGTGTAATAGAATCATCTTGTTCTTGCCAAGTAACCTCACCGATGTTCTTCTTGCAAATGGTCCAATCTAGTGGCATTGATGTCATAGAGTGGCCATAGGAGTGTAGGTGGTTGGAAAGACAAAGGAATCCATAATTCCATTTTGATCCGGTGCCCCAACTGCATATATTTAGTTTCTCTATTTGTAGCTGCTTCAAAGTTGATTGGGCTATCTACTTTCTTGAAGGCATTTGGTAACCTATTCTACCAGCTTCTTACTCCTACAAGAGCTCTTTGAAATGAAAATTAGGGAAATGTTTCATATTCTCAGTAGACCTTGTCTCTTAGTCCAAAGATCTTTTCCCTGATCTCAGGTTTCTTTTTTCCTTTCTCTAAGTCTCTATAATTATTCAATGTCCTATCATAATTTCCTTCATAGTGCATCCATGACATCAGAGATCTCCAATGGATGACCCCTATGTAGAGAAAAGGATTCTATTCTATTTCATGTGGAACAATAAAGTTATGTAAATATAGCTCATGTAGTAAATTTTACTACCATGGGGGAAGAGTTTGATATAGTCCATAGAATTCCTAGGCTGATTTAAATTCACAATGTATACCCTTTATAGTCATCATGGGCTGAAACAAGAGGAATTGTTCTTTCAAACAAATGGCATACATGCTGGGTGGTGGTCTACAGGCTATGACTTGATCAGCTAAGTTAAGAGATTGGTCCATTTGTTGCTTATGTTTCTTTATCTTCTCCTTAAGAGCTTCAATTTCCTCTTCCTTATCATATATCTCTTTCTGCATTTTGTTTCCTTCTTGTTTCCACAAGGTCTTTTGGAAAACAAATTGATTGTATAAATCAAAGAGTATAGTCTGTATTGTTGGTGATGGAAATTCTTGCAGCTGAGATTTCTTTAATCTTTTCTTTAGAAACTTGTTGAAAATAATCAGTGAACCATGTTAATCTATAGCACACAATCAACATATGGAAATAAATAGGGTACTATGGAGGATTCATCTGAATATCCTTAGGAATTCTCTCTAGCACTACATTAGGGCTTTTCTCAGATACACCTTGATCATCATGTAGTATGTTATCACCAGGTTCTTGCAATTTTTTGGTATTCTTCCATATTTTTGGGAGACAAAGACACTTACGTATGCTTGGGGAATTATAAGGAATGTACTCAACATAGGGTTCCAGAATAG
The DNA here is from genome assembly GCA_027943335.1 of Chamaecyparis obtusa. Classification (NCBI taxonomy): domain Eukaryota; kingdom Viridiplantae; phylum Streptophyta; class Pinopsida; order Cupressales; family Cupressaceae; genus Chamaecyparis; species Chamaecyparis obtusa. The sequence continues at coordinate 136,186 of BSBK01006744.1, read as the reverse complement.
GTTTTGATGTTGGAACATTTTAATTTCCAAGGGGAGGTGGAGAAACCTTCCCTTTCATGCAAGAACTCCTTTGCACTATTGTTTCCTCGACCATTGCAATTTTCTTTTGGTAGGATCTTTTTGGCATTTGACCTTTTTCTTTTATTTATTTGAACTACATGGTTTTGAATTTCACCTTCTAGGTTAGGGTTTTCTTTTCCAACTTTTTGTTTTCCTTTCTTTATGGAAGAAGTAGGAATATTGCTTTCTAGAGTGGGCTCAAAAGACTTATTTTCCTGGAACTCCTCTAGCTCTTTTTCTTTTGTATTGATTTCTACAACAGGCTCAGAAAACTCTACTTCATATCCTAGAGGCTGAGTAGCAAGGTTAACCTAGGGTTGTAGATTTTAAAACTAAACAAATTTTTTCCATGCTAGGTGAGGGACATCCCTAATGGATTTTTCAACTAGGAGTTTTATTAGGGTATGATGGCTTACAAAATTTGTATTCCCCTTCTTTGTCTCCTCACCACTAATACTCAATATATTATACAAAAAATTAGGGACATTAACTTGAATATTATGCCTTATGTAACTAAGTAATTTAAAATGATGGACATGTAAGTTTGAGAATCTCCCTTCACAAGTTAAGTACTTGATAATGTGGGTTGCCAATTCTGGAAATGGTGGAGGAAGAGATAGTCTCTTGCATCCCTTCTTGGTAATTTCAAGTGGAGGATCAGCTAGCTAGGAAAGTTGAGCTCCAGATGACCTGGCATCATGCTCATTAGGATAGTGCTCCCCAATGAATGGCAACCTGATGACCTCTTCAATTATTTCCTCCATGGAAACAACTATAAAGTGTCATATAGTTGCTTTCCCCTCCTCAAAAGTACTCATAATTCAGCCGCTACTTCCTCATTAAACTTTGATAATTGAAGAAAATACCCCAACCAACAACATACGTTAAATCTACAGACTACTTCAACATTTGCCTGTAAAATGCCATGGTACACTGGTTTGTGCCTTTGCAAATGTCCACCCATTTATTTTTAATACCCAACCTTCAACTTTCCACTCACCAATTTCACTATTAACCTTTCAGTCTCTTGTGCTCTGCAGATACCTTCTTCTTTAAATTCAATTGCATTTCTTCGAAACCCTAATTTTCTCTCTTTTAATTCCTTCATTATGCTTAACATGAACAATAATAATGACATTTATAATAGAGGACATCAGAGCTTTAAGTGTGAATTACCACGCAATTTAATTATAATCCTTTCAAGTCATATCAACTTTAGAAAATCTGAATTTTGTAAGTATGACAAATATGTCGTAATAAATAAAATTAATGGAACAAAGCCTAAGTAAAACATTGAAGTGACAAGGATGTGACTAGGGTGGCTTAGTAATAACATTTGGAATTTATTACACTTCCCCTGCCCCCTATGAAATATTTGCAAGTTTCCACACTTGAAATATTTAGCATGAGAATGGGAAACTGACGTAACACCTATATTATATATATAGTGCAGTATTAGATATAATTGTTAAAATTTGTGTGCTAAAAGTGAGTAAGGATTGAGAAAGTTGTACCTAGTAATTATTTACCGTACATGCGAAGGAAAGGTGATGAGAGTGTGACAATTCTGGCAGTGGCATATGGTTGCTGATGTGTCTTTTATTGAAAGCATTGAAAATAGAAATTGTGGATGGCGTGGGTTGTGAGTGGATGGAAGAAAGAGAAATGAGATGAGTTGGAGAGAAGAAGAAATAAAAGTGAATGAATAAATGTACCTCATATTAAATAAATTTTTATTATGGGTGGATCTCGAAGGCATGTTATATTGAAGCTACAGTAGGAAGGCTTTCACCTTCTACTACAAGATCTAGTACCTGTGGTGCTACTGAACTATGTGTACTGAACTGCTTTAGGAAGTCTTCCATGGTTTGGGTCTTGTGATACATGCACAAGTTGTGTCCATTGCCAAGTAGTTTGAATTGTACTAGATCTAGTATGGTCAATTGGACTGCTCCAATGTCAAAGATATATTCAATTCCATATGGTCCCAACCATCTAGTCTACAACTTTCCTGGAATCACCTTGAATATGGAATCATATAACAAAGCCCAATCACCCACTTGAAAGTGCTTATTCTTGATACATGAATCATGCCACCTCTTTCATTGGTTCTGGATTAGCTCCTTTTTCTCCAATGTATATTTACACATTTCATCTAAGGAATTGAGGTGGAGAAGGTGTTATGTTTGTGCTACAGGAAGATTGATATTTAATGCCAAAGTTGTGCGCAATGTTTTGTGTTGAAATTCTATTGGTAATATTTTTGCCTTCCCATAAACTAACTCAAATGGTGTGAATCCTATGGTTGTTTTTGAAGTTGTGCGATAGGCCCAGACTATTTCAGTTAATCAGCTGTTCTAATCCCTGTGATGCAATTGCACTATCTTTGTTAATATGGCCTCAATTTCTCTATTGGTGACCTCTTCATGTCCATTTTCTTGTGGATGCTAAGGGCTAGACTTCTAATGCCTGATACTATATTCCTTCATTAGCTCATTGATCATATTTGAAGTGAACTATGCTCCTTGGTCTGTTAGAATTTCTCTTGGGACTCCATAATGGGTAAATATATCCTCATACAAGAATTTTGATACTTTTTTTTTATCTTTGGCATGCTGCATGGCTTTCACTTCCACCCACTTGGTCAGATAATTCGTGCATACCAGGATATAATTTTTCCCATTTGAAGGAGGATCTATTGGTTCTATGAAGTCCATACCCCATTTGTCAAATGGTGTTATCACCACTTTTGGATTAGGGGGCATCTCATCTAATTTGGTTTGGTGACCCATCCTTTGGCATTTATCAAATTTTCTTGTATAGCTAGTTGCGTCCTTGTGAAGTGTTGGCCACTAGTAACCAATTGTTAATATTTTTAGAGTTGTTCTCTTTGCTACAAAATGACCTCCACACAGATCATCATGAAAAGCATGGAGTATATCATATATTTTATCTTCTCTCACACACCTTCTCATGATTTGGTCTGGACCAATATAGAATGAATTGTTATCAATCCATGAGAATTGGAAAGTTTTCTCTGCAAGCATTCTTTTGTCCTTTGGAGAGAAATGTGGGGGCATCTTACTAGCTACAAGATAATTGGCTATGCCAGCATACCATTGATTTTTTACTACAATATGGAATAGGTATTCATCAAGGAATGTATCTTCAACTAGAGTAGTGTCTGCATCAGTATTCTGAAGTCTGGACAAATAATCAGCCACTATGTTTGCCTTCCCTAGCTTATCAATAATTATTATATCAAATTCCTACAATAAAAGTATCCATCTTGCTAACCTCCCTATTATAGTAGGTTTGTTCATTAGATATTTAATTGTTGAATGATCAGTGTGAACGTAGATGGGATAGCCTATTACACAATGAAATTTTTTTTTCAATACATAAACTATAGCCAATAGTTCATTTTTAGTAACTATGTAGTTTAATTCTAGTCCATCGAATCTCTTACTGATATAGAAAATTGCATTCTCAAGGTTGCTAGACTTTTTTCCTATTACAACACCTATGGCATAATCTGATGCATCTGTATGAATGTGAAATTGGATAGACCAATCAGGTCCTTTAAGGACTGGTGCAATTGTTAGAAGTGACTTGAGCTGGAGGAAAGACTCATCACATTCTTCTATCTATATAAAGTCAACCTCTATGGTAAGCAGTGTGTATAAAGGACTAGCTATTTGACTTAAATTTTGAATAAAGAACCTATAGTAGACAACATGCCCTAGGAAATATCTTACATCTTTTTTCTTAGTAGGTGTGGGTAATGTAAGGATTACCTCAATTTTGGCTAGGTCCACTTAGATTCCTGTTACTGAAATAAAATGGCCAAGTACAACTCCTTGCATCAACATAAAAAATTTCTCACTATTAAGGGAGAGATTATGTTTCTTGCATTTGATCAGCACCTTTTCAAGATTCTACAAATCTTCTTCAAATGTCACTCCAAATGTTGTAAAGTCATCCATGTATATCTCCATGCAATCATGTGAAATATCAACAAAAATACTAATTACATCTCTCTAAGATGTTGTTGGAGCATTACACAACCCAAACAGTAGGAAAAAATATGCATATGTCCCCCATGGACATGTGAATGTAGTCTTCTCTTGGTTCTCTAGAGCAATACTAATCTTATTGTATCCACTATATCCATCAAGAAAGGTCAAATACTTTTTACTGGCTAAAGTATCAAGTACCTGGTCAATGAATCATAATGAGAAATGATCTTTCTTGGTAGCTTCATTTAACTCTCTGTAATCTACATAGATTCTCCATTTACCCCCCTTTTTGGGCACTATAACCAAAGGTGACACCCATTTACTATCAGATATAGGATATATAAAGCCAGCATCTAACAACTTTTGTAACTCTATTTTGACTATCTCTCATAATGCTCAGCTAATCCTCCTCTAAAATTGATAGAGTGGTAGACTTCCTTCATTGATATATATCATGTGAGTATATAGTATGTGTTAGGAATGGGCACACTGAGAGGGGAGTGGGAGGGGGGTGAATCAATGTTCACTATATTTTAAATTTTTACTTTAATCTTTATGCAGAACATAAATACTTAAGAACTGAATTAAACATTCACATAAACATGAAACATGAAATTAACACATGACACCATTATGGTTACGGGGAAACCCAAATAGGTAAAAATCTCGTTGGGACTTGATACCGACTAATAATCTGCACTAGTGTTTTGTGATCCTTTTTAGAAGATACTTTACCCTGTTAGGAGTATCTTTACAATGCTTTAAGTACAATAGACCTTGTTAAGGGTTAGACCTTGTTAGGAGTCTTTTACAATGATCCTTGTTAGGGGAGTGGACTCACTGCCCTAGAGCTCACTACTCAAATGGTGAAGGCTACAACCTTCTGATTTAGATACACACTATATCTGCAAGTGAACTGTTCACTATGACACTGCTTGTCAGATTAGTTTCTTTGGTGCACTGATGTTTTGACCTCTATCAAAGCTCTAATACATCATATGCTCACTTCACATACCTCTTTTCTACTTATCACAACTCTATTTTAACTTCCATACCGAATACAATGGGTGCACCTTATATTTATGCGCTCATACCAATTATACAATTAGGTCAACCCTATAACTAATTACAAACAACACTTCCAAATGAATTGGCTTAAGCATGCTTAAAATTATACATATAAACATGTTGGAAAACTAAATACAATGGGTGCATAGCCTTTACAATATTAAATTATAATCACAAACCAAAAAGCTAACTATCGGCTCCATGCTTTGTTCGTTGCTGGCACACACTGGCTGTGCAACTTTAACTGACTGTAACTTTCACATCTTTTCATATCTACTTATGCACTCATAGACTATGCATAAGTATAGTCTAACAACCTTAACTTCTAGGGTACATACCATAATTCATACGTAGACATGTGTATTGATGCTCTAAGCTATTGGGACTCTGTATACTGTCTAGTCTTCAACACTTAACTAAATTTTGATCTTTGCACTAAGTGTGATGTCTCCAAACTACTATATCACTTTGTTTCCATAATGAAAACACTATATCTAGTCATATACTTTAGTATAGACAACTCAAAAACAATCTTCCCCTTTTTCATTAATGGCAACAAAGGAATATGGCCAAGTTGCTAACTGTACCTTTACACAAAAACTTTTGTCTTTTATACATCTTCTATACATAACCTTATATCTCCTATACATATATATACTCCATATTCTATACAAAACTCCCTCTTTGACATTAGTGACAAAGGTGCATCAAAAAATTATATGTACACTTACTCACTGAGGGAAAACATCTGGATATGCAATCTTGAGGTTCTGGATCTCCTTCTTCCAAAAGGTTATTAGTGAATTGACTATTTGTAGATGGGCGCATAATGCATATTAAAGCTTCTCCATCTTATCCAATTATGTGCTCAGACCTTGATCATAGGTTATCATGGCCACGTCAATCTCTTTTATATTCTAACTGAGAATGTCTAGTGAGGGCGCAAGAGCTTTCCTCAATTGAGTCTCTCTAGACCTTATCTTCTCCATTTCTTTCTCTGCTTTCTCAATTATATCCAGCTAACCTTGATAGATATTGTTACACATGTTCACATCAATGGTTGTGCCTAGCACTAAATTCTTCACCTTCTCAATCATTGCCTCTACATCTTTGATCTTCTTAAGATGGGCATCAGTGAGCTTATCCTAATCCATGGATTTTTTAATCACTTTCCTTCCTTGATCTGCAAATTCCTTCAAGGATGCCTGACCAGACTTAAGAGAACTTAAGTCAAGTGTGAAGTTTCTCATTAGTTCACTAAGTCTCTTCTTCAAGTATTTCTCTTCTGCCACTATGGTCATAGATTCTTCTAAGATAGAAAAATTTCTTTTGAACTATGAGATGACTGTGCTCACATGATCAACCAAATGTCCATTTTGCACTTTCTTATCTTTAGGCAACAAACTGTTCAAAATATTCACTAATTCCACAAGGAGAGGATTTCTCATGACTTGCTTCTTCTTTACCTCCTCCATAGCTAGGGCACTGTGTTAGCACCTAGAAATTTTTTCTTGGCTTTAGTAGTTTTCTGCCGGTCTCTACAGTTGTTTTTAAGTCCCTGGCACAAACCCTTGGTTCAAATTTTTGAAAATCTAGCCGTTACATTCAAAATCCTTTATTTTTACCCTAGCCTTGTTATAATTTCAAGTTAACTTTTTGAGCCACTTAAAACCTTTTATCTGCATGTGCTATTTAAATGGGTTCACTTTATGTCATGCGGTTAGGTTCTTCATGTGTTGGTGGGGTCCACTCTATATTTCCTAAGTGCCCATGTTTTAATTTTTCCTAAGCCCTATAGTTCCCTACCGAAATATTTTCCCTAAGTCATGCTTTAATATTTTCCTATGTTTTGGCACCCTTTATTTTCCCTCGGCCCAGCTTTGACACCATCTCCATCTAACGGTGGGAATATCTTCTCAAGCGATGTGTCAGACGCATAAGATCTTGAGATGACCGTCGATTCTTTGTATGACATAGCCTTTCCTTCAAGCGGGTCCACTTGCCAGGTGTGTAGATTTGGTTGTCTCTCATTGGTCCACCTATTATGATTCAGAATGTTGTCAGTGGGACCGATCTTCTTGGCGTTCAGGCGGGTTAAAGTTTGATTTAATCTTGTGGCTTTTGTTATACCGTTAATGAAACATGCTCGACCTTTAATGCAGTGGTATAGCGATAGCCATTGATTCTCATAAGGAAGGCAGGTGGGTCCATTGACACGTATGCACAGTTGGCACTATTTGATTCCTCGGTGTATTTGCACAAGTGGCTTGTTGTTAGTGGAACCTAGTTTTCGGATGTGTCAGAGGGTCTTGATCTTGCCAATGAATCAATGAATGGCGTATGATCTCATCGAGTGTGTCAGAGGCTTCAGATCTTGTACTAACTATTGATTTCATCCAGTGTAAGAGGGTTTTTATGGCAGGGTAAGATTCTTCATCTGACGGTGGGTGTGAAATCTGATAGAATCTTGGAAGTCTTTGCAAACCTCAGACGACTGTCAATCTTCTTGATGTGGGTCCAGTCAAAGTTTATCGGTCTTTTAGTGGTCTGATAAATTTCCAAAGGCTTCACTCACTTGCACAATAAAGTGGTGATATTATAAATTGACTGGTGATCCAACGAACAAGTGTTCACATAATAGCTAAATGAATTGGTGGAAAGGTGAAACATTCAGCGAATTGGCACTAACCTTTAGTTGCCAATTCGCTAAATATGGGACCGAGGTTAATGTTTTCCTCTTGTCACTAGGTCATGGAGTTAAAGATTGGTTAAGGTTTTCTTTTTGTGAATAGGAAAAATCATTTTCGCCTAGTCGCTAGGAGTTAACCTGAGGGTGGTGGTTGAGTTAAAGACTTAAAGCCTGGGAAGACAAAAGATCTGATGACTGTGACTTAAAGTTGATCTCAGTTTGAAAGATGACTGCCAATTTTCTGCAAGCACCATGAATGTGACCATTGTAATTCAAATTTAAATTTTTTGAGGATTTCCAGCGACAGAAAGGACTGGTTTTAATTGCTTTCGAGGCCAGATTTGATTTGTTCGGTGGCACTCATGGTTGCAGTGTGGTCCAGGCTGACATGATTGATTATAAAGAGGTTTGTACCATGTGGGGACAGATATTTTTGGTTGCTCAAGGTGTTTGGCAAGTTTGATCAGATTGGTTTGTATGGTAAAATTTATGATCTTCCTGCACTTCTCAGAGATTTTTCTCATTCATGAAGATCATCCTTGGATTTGATAGACCTGTACTTGGTTTTCCCTTTGAGAATTTTTATTTTTTGTTATAATTGGGGTTGGTGTAGTTTTTGAAACCCTAACCCTTGTTGTCCGAAGCTTGTTACATCCTAACCTATTTAGGATTCCAAGGTAGCTAGTGGTATATATGGTTGAAGTTTTGATTTTGTAAGGGTTCCTTCTTCTACAAACCTTTTTGAGGAGAACTAGTTCCATGAAGGGTCCTTTTCCTGTAGATTTTCTCTACTTCTTTGCATATAGGGTGTTCTTCCTCCCTTTTGTTGGCTTAGAGAATATGATATGTATTGTAATTGATTTGTCTTATGTATGAGGATTTGGTATACTCTTACTATTGTCAAACTATCTCCATTTGAATCTTGAATTCATTAATTATACATCAAGGGTGTTTGATTTTTTCTATTTGCATTGCCTATGTGTTTGCAAGTAGAGTTGTCTTCACAGAGATAAGTGGTTTAAGATTAGTTTTCATGTATGTATGAGTTGAGATGTCAAAGATATGTCATGCTTGTCTTCCAGTGGATGCTGGTTAATGCATTGTCTATTTATAGGTCTCTTCTAAGGGGAGGGTTAAAATCCTTTGGATGGGTAATAACGTACTTGGATACACAGGTGGGTTGTTAAAGTGAGGTTTGGTCATGGTGTGTGATTGATGTTAGGCATCAACACATTGAGTATATTGTCTTCTTGTTTCATAGTTGTCTATTGCAATAGGGTATTTGACTCTGTGGCCCACTGGACAAGTCACTAGTATATGGGGACTTAGGGCATCTCAGGGGTCCTATCAACCCATCTCTAAATCATTTACTTTCAGTTCCACCCTTTCCCTTTCATGTTGTTAGTATAGGTCTCTGGTTTTCATACCCATCCTATGCAAGTAGGGCTATTGCATTAAGAATTTTATTTATAGGGGTACAAGATACCTACAGGGGTTTGAAGACTATTCCACAATAATCTATCTGTAGGCCTATTATTTTTCATGAGGTGTCTTAAGTGTGCAGATAAGGCAATACCCGCCTGAGTAATGTGGAGCTCAAAGAAGAAGGAAGATGCTCTTTATCCTCATCAATTGGACTATTTTCTTATCAAACTTGAGTTCCTACCCTGAGAATCGAGCCCATCTATTAATTCAAGTTTGATCCTACAAGGAAAAGCTCCAACAAACTGGCGACTCTGCTGGGGAGAACAACAATGAAGAAATATATCTATTAGGATCTCTGGTTGGGACTATATTGTTAAAATCAAAATATTTTGTTGACCGGATTGATTTACCCATCTGAGTCACCAACAAACTGGCGACTCTGCTAGGGAGCTATTGGAAAGAGTCAGATAAACAAACAAAGCATTTGCTAAAATTTTGTCACTAAGTGTTGAGTGGTGGCTCTAAAGTCTCTGTTTGATTAGCGCAGTTCCTGATAGACAGTGTGATGTCCTGGTATAGTTTTGGTTGATTGGAAGAGGTACAAAGAAAAACAATATTTCTCCTCTTCAAGGAGGTGGTGACTCTACACAACAAATGAATCTGGTGGAGCTACATGGTGAGCTCTAGATCTTCCCTGCCTTCTAGTCAACAAGTCTTCTACTACAAAACTCTCAGGTACTTCTCAAAGATCTGATATGTCTCCTTATTAAGTGATCAAGCACTAAGAAAGGGAATAAGGTGTGAAGTATATAGGAAAGGTTCAGTGACAAAAGAAGGTTAGTTTCAAGTATAGATTTCATGTCATTAATCTTGAAGATTTTCAAGTGGGTGAGAAAAAGCTGCAGCTAGTGATGGATGTTCACAAAGTTTCTTTTGTCAAAGGATATGTGCCATTTTGTTATGATGGCATACCTAGCTTCCCTAATAAGATCCCTGATGGAATCAAGAGATATTTGCCAAAGTATGATAGGGACTAGCATCAATCAATAAGGAAACATGTTCAGTGCTTTGTTGATGTAATATGTGATTTTGATGTTTCCATGAAGACCTATGGATGAAATTATTTGTTCAAACTTTAGAAGGTGATGCTAGAGACTGGTTCTCTTTTCTACCAGCATGTTCTATCTCATCTTGGAGTGAGATGCATTTGAGCTTCATGGAGCAATTTGGAGAAAGGGTAAGCATATATGATTCCTATGATAAGTTTTTAAAGATTCAAATTGAGAATGATGAACTTGTTCCTCATTTCAATATTAGATTTGCTAAAGCATTGAATGATATCCCTCAGAATTATAGACCCAATGATCAAGTATGTATGAATGTCTACTTTGATGCATTTGGCAAGAAAATGAACTACTTGTTGAGGGATAAAGAACCTAGGTCATTATATTAGGCATTTATAACTGTGATGGACATTGAGAACAATTTGAAATATGGATTGACCAGAGGTCATTTTGCCATGCATGTGTGCCGGTATAATGAATATGAAAGAAAAGAAGAATGTAGTGTTGGTACCACAATTCCAAATCAGTGTATAAATACTTCTGTTGTAGTTTGTAATCAAGTTGAAGTGTCAAATCAAGATATGTGTATGAATGTTGTTGAGTCCTTTGATACTGATGAGACATGCATTCAGGATGCTACAGTAGTAAGATATATTCTAGACCTTGGTAGAATTGAGTAGTGTGATGGTGTTTTGAGTTGTGAATTTGCCACTGTAGTCAATTCTTGTAGTTTTGATTATAAGCATGATTTTGCTAGTATTCCTAGGCATGAAGTTGCTACTTCTATATCTCAGTATCATACAAATGAAGAGGCTGAAAATTATGTCTCTAATGAGGAGTTTGGAGTTGCTGCACAAGATGGGGGATGTGATTCACAAGTATGTCAGTCACAGTCAGAGGAACATAGTGCTGAAAGTAGTTACTCAAGTGAGAGTGATGAAGGCATTCATGTTGAGGTGTCTTCATATGAGTTAGATGCAAAATGGGAGGAAGAAAGTAATGGTGGAAGTGAACACTCCTTTATCAGTGAAGGTGTGTTTTCATTTTCTAAATTTTAAAGTAATAGTGCATCTCAATTTGTACATTGTACAAATCAGCTTGAGTATGAAGGTGTTGAGAGTGTTCTATCCTCAAAGTTTGAAGATGAAGAAATGGTAATTCAATGTGATGTCAGTGAGGATGAACATGAAGGTTTGAGTATAAGGTTATCTAATGATTCTGCATTGGATAATGAGGTTGCAAAATGTAGCAGAGAGTTTAGGAGTAAACCATGGTTTTGCTATGAAGGTTTTCTTAAACAAGGTAATGAAGAAGATGCAATTATAGACACTATATGCTTGGTATGTGATATTGACTTTGAATCTTCATATAGTTTTGATTTTTCTTTATGTGCTAAGAATCTCCATGGTGTTGAAATGGGTAGTGAGTTTAAAGTATTTTCTAATACTTTATATGATGAGGACTATGATGATGATCAGCCCATTCTCTGTCATGATGTGCAACAAGGAGTATTACATGGAATTATCAACCCACTATTTGAAGAACACATGGAGATCTCAAATGTAGTAGAATTTGATGATGATGACATGTGTAAGTATAGGCCTGATTATTCTCTTGAACTCCAATTAGCTACACCTGAGGATATGCATAGTCAAGGTATGAATGAAGACTTTTATCAAATAAAATATGTGACTTTTTCATTTCAGATTGATGGCATACATGAATTAGTAGAGAGAGAACAGTTCCAATTTGATGATAGTATTCATGAGCATACTGAGGTTTACTTTCATAGTGAGCAAGATGGTGAAACTATTCTAAGTTTTTGCATGCACTATGAAGGTGAAGATAAATTTTTTGTTTTGCCTAAAGGGCTGATTGAAAGTATTGATATGCCTGGTGAAAAAAATGGGAATAAGGTATCCAGTTTACCTTAGGAAGAAAGAAATGAAAACCATATTTTTGACAGGGGCAAATATTGGTTCAAGTTTTGAGGTTTTAGGCTCTTTGTAAAAAGTATGTACACTTTGTATATAGTTTCCCTTCCTATTTTCCCTAGTGTGTTCCCTGTGTTTTTTAAGGTCTCTATGCCCTTTTTTTGGTAGGTGGTCTGCCTTTCCCAGAGATCTAATTTCTTGCCATGCCTATAGGAGGCATGCATCCCCAACTAGAGCCACTGTTAGCACCTGGAAAAATTTTCATGGCTCTAGTAGTTTTCTGCCGGTCTCTACAGTTGTTTTTAGGTCCCTGGCACAAACCCTTGGTTCAAATTTTTAAAAATCTAGTTGTTACATTCAAAATCCTTTGTTTTTACCCTGGCCTTGTTATAATTTCAAGTTAACTTTTTAGGCCACTTAAAACCTTTTATCTACATGTGCTATTTAAATGGGTTCACTTTATGTCATGCGGTTAGGTTCTTCATGTGTTGGCGGGTTCCCCTCTGTATTTCCTAAGTGCCCATGTTTTAATTTTTCCTAAGCCCTATAGTTCCCTACTGAAATATTTTCCCTAAGTCATGCTTTAATATTTTCCTATGTTTTAGCACCCTTTATTTTCCCTGGGCCTAGCTCTAACACCATCTCCATCTAATGGTGGACGTATCTTCTCAAGCGATGTGTCAGATGCATAAGATCTTGAGATGGCCGTCAATTCTTTATATGATGTAGCCTTTCCTTCAAGTGGATCCACTTGCTAGGTGTGTAGATTTGGCTGTCTCTCATTGGTCCACCTATTATGATTCATAATGTTGTCAGTGGGACCGGTCTTCTTGGCGTTCAAGCAGGTTAAAGTTGGATTTAATATTGTGCCTGTTGTTATATCATTAATGAAACATGCTTGACCTTTAATGCAGCGGTGTAGGAATAGTCATTGATTCTCATAAAGGAAGGCAGGTGGGTCCATTGACATGTATGTAGAGTTGGCGCTATTTGATTCAACCATGGATTTGCACAAGTGGCTTGTTGTCAGTAGGACCTGGTTTCCATATGTGTCAGAGGGTCCTGATCCTGTGAGTGAATCAAAGAATGGTGTATGATCTCATCGAGTGTGTTAGAGGCTTCAGATCTTGTGCTAACTGTTGATTTCATCCAGTGTCAGAGGGTTGTTAGGGCAAGGTAAGATTCTTCATCCGACGGTGGGTGTGAAATCTAATAGAATCTTGGAATTCTTTACAAACTTCAGATGACCAGTAATCTTCCTAATGCGGGCCTGGTCAAAGTTTGTCAGTCTTTTAGTGGTCTAATAAATTTCCAAAGGCTTCACTCACTCACACAATAAAGTGGTGATATTCTAAATCGATTGGCGATCCAGCGAACAAGTGTTCGCGTAATAGCTAAATGAATTGGCAGAAAGGTGAAACATTTAGTGAATTGGCACTAACCTTTTGTTGCCAATTCACTAAATATGGGACCATGGTTAATGTTTTCCTCTTGTCGCCAGGTCACAGAGTTAAAGATGCGTTAAGGTTTTCTTTCTGCGAACAGGAAAAAGCATTGTCATGTAGGCGCTAGGAGTTAACTCGAGGGTGGAGGTTGAGTTAAAGACTTAAAGCTTGGGAAGAGGAAAGATCTGACGTCTGCAACTTAAAGTTGATCTAAATTTGAATGATGACCGCCGATTTGCTGCAGGCGCCATCAATGTAACCATTTTAATTCAAATTTGAATTTTTTGAGGGTTTCCAGTGACAGAAAGGACTAGTTTTAATTGCTTTTGAGGTTGGATTTGATTTGTTTGGTGGCACCGGTGGTTGCAATGTGGTTCAAGCTGACGTTATCAATTATAGAGAGGTTTGTACCATGTGGGGATGGATCTTTTTGGTTTCTCAAGGCATTTGGAAAGTCTGATTAGATTGGTTTGTATGGTGAAATTTATGATCTTCCAGGGCACTTCTCAGAGATTTTTCTCATTCATGAAGATCATCCTTGGATTTGATAGACCTGTACTTGGTTTTCCCTCTGAGAATTTTGATTTTTTGTTGTAATTGGGGTTGGTGTAGTTTTTGAAACCCTTACCTGAGCTATCTGAAGCTTGTTGCATCCTAACCTATTTAGGATTCCAAGGCAGCTAGTGGTATATATGGTTGAAGTTTTGATTTTGTGAGGGTTCCTTCTTCTGCAAACCTTTTTGAGGAGAACTAGATCCATGAAGGGTCCTTTTCCTGTAGATTTTCTCTACTTCTCTACATATAGGTTGTTCTTCCTCCCTTTTGTTGGCTCAGAGAATATGATATGTATTGTAATTGATTTGTCTTATGTATGAGGATTCGGTATCATCTTACTGTTGTCAAACTATCTCCATTTGAATCTTGAATTCATTAATCATATATCAAGGGTGTTTGATTTTTTCTATTTGCATTGCCTATGTGTTTGCAAGTAGAGTTGTCTTCACAGAGATAACTAGTTTAAGATTAGTTTTCAAGCATGTATACGCTGAGATGTCAAAGATATGTCATGCTTGTCTTCCAGTGGATGTTGGTTAATGTATTGTTTATTTATAGGTCTCTTCTAAGGGGAGGGTTAAAATCCTTTGGATGGGTAATAGCGTACTTGGATACATAGGTGGGTTGTTAAAGTGAGGTTTGGTCATGGTGTGTGATTGATGTTAGGCATCAACACATTGAGTATATTATCTTCTTATTTCATAGTTGTCTATTGCAATAGGTTATTTGACTCTGTGGCCCATTGGACAAGGAACTAGTCTATGGGTGTTGGAAATATTTAGGGATTGACTGAGTTACTGAGAGGGGAGGGGTGAATCAGTAACTTCAAATTTTCTTACAATTATAGATGTATTAGCATATAGTTCACTTTTTCATTATGCATATAGAAAGCATGAAACTTAGAAGCATTCACAACAATGACACATAGATTTGGTTACCCAGAAACCTTCCAAAAAGAAAGTAAAACTAGGGTGGGGATGAAACCCACAAAGCTTTAGTACTGCAGAATAAAGTTGGCCGGTTAAGGCTTACAATTTGATCACTTCTGATGATCTGCCCTATTAGGAGCAATAAGGATTACTAAATCCACCTTGTTAAAGGATTTACAAACATACAATGAAGTATGCACTCGGTAAAGAGATTTTACAACAGACTGTTAAGTCTACCTGGTTAAAAGATTTTAGTACTGATTCACCTGTTAGAATGAAACAGTAGATCTCTTGCTTTGCAACTGGATTGTTGATTGAGATTCGCTAAATGTACTGATCACCTTCAGTGATGAATTTGTCTTTGTTGTTCCCTATACTTCTGTAGCCCTTTGTAATTTGCTTATCTCTGCCTTTTCTTTTTATTCACATACATACTCATAATTACATCTTGACATTTTTACAACATTGTTTATATACAAGTCTAAACAATTAATTACAATTACAAAGTGGGCTTGACAAATAAACATAAGTGCCACTAAGTCGGCCCAAGTATGGTTACACGGTTCCTGCAAACTAACTCGGTGACTTTCTGATACTCGGCGTCCACTGCATTACTCGGCATCGTCATGCACTCAGTAGAAGTGAAGGCATGGTTCATACTAACCACTCGGTAGGTTTTGAACTCGGTAAATACTGGTGACTCGGTAGACACAATGTTACTCGGTTTATACTATCCTGCTCGGTTTGCACTGTCCTGCTCGGTTTGCACTGTTCTGCTCAGTTTGCACTGTTCTGCTCGGTTTGCACTATTTTGCTTGGTTTGCACTGTTTTGCTCGGTTTGCACTATTCTACTCGGTTTGTACTTAGAATGCAAATAAGTGTTGTCACTAGTGGCAATTCTGCTTAATGCCAACAATCTCCCCCTTTGGCATTAGTGACAAAAACACTTATTACATTTTTTTTTTTTCATAGGGCTTTATACATTATCTCCCCCTTTCAATGTGCTAACTTTTTCTTCTATACAAATCTCCTTCTATACATATCTCTTTCTATACATATCTCCCCCTTTTTGACGATAATGCCAAAGGTGTATATACAAGTAATTTACAGAGAGAATCCAAAATTTGATAGAAAGTCAGAATGTACCTTCATGATTAGTGCCTGGGTTCTATCCCAATTTTCTTGCAGAATCTTGCATGTATGGATTGCAATTTGGACTTCTACAGAGAGTTCAATCATGTGATCTGCTATAGAGAATTGATTGTCATGAATCAATGTTTTGGAATGTTCAATGTGCTTATACATTGTATTCATGATGGGAAGGATCATGTTATAGATGTCTAGCATCAGTTTTAGTATTCACACTCAGTTATAAAGTGCCATGGGAGGATTTTGATGCATTTGCCACTATAGGCACATCTACTCTTGTCAAGTGAGCGTACCTTCCACAACATTAGCCCATGTAGACTGTGTCTATGACACCACCCTTTATCCTGTGTGTGTGCTTCTGTTGCACTGTTGGTGTTCCTGGTTCTTCTTCTGCAGTTGTTTTTGGCATCGCATTTCAGTGTTCCTGTCACCTCTCCCAGTTCAGCATTATGGGAGAGTTCACCTGTTGGTTCTATTGCTTCCTGGTTTGACTGATCAGCTCTTCAGACGTTTGTCTTCTCTACCTGGTCATGCACTTCAGTGGGGGTTCCAGCAGTATCTTCTGACAGAGTTTTCAGACATGCTTCGGAGGAGGTTCTTGCTCTCTTCTTGTTCCTTTCTCTGGGACATCTTTTGCTTTATGTCTTGGGTACCTGATCAGGCCTTGTTGCCGGGACCCATAGCTCTTTCATGCATTTTTGTTTTCATGCATCCTTTAGTCCTTAGTTGTTTAGCTTCTCCCTAAGTTACACTTAAGGGGGGGTGTTAGAGTAGTCATATTATAGCTAATAATTAATTTATTTAATTATTAGTCTATTATTCTCTACACTTAAGTTAGACTTAGGCATCTTATTATTCTTTAGGGTTTTCACCTTTAGGGTTTCGGTATCCTTTATAAGGATTCACCGCTTTGTAATTCTTAAGGAGATTGTATTATTTTCATCATTGTTAATAGAAGATTATTTTCTTGCAACATGGTTTTGCAGTCTCTGGCCTATTGGCCGCCATAGCTTTCTGTCTCTCTTCTGTCTTCATTCTTGTAGCAGTCTTTGCATGCAGGTGTTCTTGGGAAGATTTGATGGTTATTAACCATCAAATCTTCCCAAGAACACCTGCATGCAAAGACTGCTACAAGAATGAAGACAGAAGAGAGACAGAAAGCTATGGCGGCCAATAGGTCAGAGACTGCAAAACCATGTTGCAAGAAAATAACTTTCTATTAACAATGATGAAAATAATACAATCTCCTTATGAATTACAAAGAGGGAATCCTTATAAAAGGATACCAAAATCCTAAAGGTGAAAACCCTAAAGAATAATGAGATGCCTAAGTCTAACTTAAGTGTAGAGAATAATAGACTAATAATTAAATAAATTAATTATTAGCTATAATATGACTACTCTAACACCCCCCCTTAAGTGTAACTTAGGGAGAAGCTAAACAACTAAGGACTACAAGATGCATGAAAACAAAAATGCATGAAAGAGCTATGGGTCCTGGCAATAAAGCCTGATCAGGTACCCAAAACATAAAGCAAAAGATGTCCCAGAGAAAGGAACAAGAAGAGAGCAAGAAGCTCCTCAAAAGCATGTCTGAAAACTCTGTCAAAAGATACTGCTGGAACCCCCACTGAAGTGCATGACCAGGTAGAGAAAACAAGTGTCTGAAGAGCTGATCAATCAAACCAGGAAGCAATAGAACCAACAGGTGAACCCCCCCATAATGCTGAACTGGGAGAGGTGACAGGAACACTGAAATGCGATGCCAGAAACAGCTGCAGAAGAAGAACCAAGAACACCAACAGTGCAACAGAAGCACACACATAGGATAAAGGGCGGTGTCATAGACACAGTCTACATGGGCTAATGTCGTGGAAGGTACGCTCACTTGACAAGAGTGGATGCGCCTATAGTGGCAAATGCATCAGAATCCCCCCATGGCACTTTATAACTGAGTGCGAATACTAAAACTGAACCAGGTGAAAAAGATTCCAGAAATGTAGAAGAGGGCACTTTATCTCAGTGCGTTTACAGAACAAAGATACATCAGAAAGAGCATGCAAGCTCAGAAGTCAGAAAGAAGAGTGCACTAAGAAACCAGAAGAAGAGATCCCCGGACGTGTAGAACCAAGCACACCACCAGAGGGCATAAACTGCATAACTCAGAGGAGTGAAAACCTAGAGCAGAATCTGGAAGAAATACCTCTGCCACTGAATAGTACATAAAATCAGCTTTCCAACGATATCTTGTTTGCCAAAAAAGGAGTTCAGAAGAGCCAGATATGACTCCCGAAAGGCAAAAAGAGATATCAGACTTCAATAGAAAAAAACACTATTAAAACGGTGGAACCAAAAACCTTAACCACCACCATCGAAAATTTCTCGGAAAGAGCTTTCCGACGGTATATGGAAGTCAGAAAAAGACCCCCGTATGCTCCCTGTAGAGTGAAAAAGGCCCAGGTACCCCCAAAAAAACCAAAAAGGAGCCAAAAATGAGCCCCAGGGGCTAAAATTTTGGGCCCTCGGGCACATGGGGCGCGCCGGGGGCTGGGTCGCAGCCCCTGGTCACCATATGACCAGGAGCGCAACAAAAGGGGGCCGTGAGGGCTGCAGTAAAAGGCGCCACCACTGGGGGAGCGGTGGCGGAGCGGCCGGGGCCCAGGACACTGGCGGAGTGGAGGCCGCAGAGGCCGGAGCGGTGGACGGCGGAGTGGAGGCCGCGGAGGGTGGCAGCGGCATGGGCGCGGGCGCGGGCGTGGGTGGTGGCACGGGCGGCGGAGGCCGCAGACAGGCGGAGCGGTGGGCGGGCCGGCGGAGCGGAGGGCGCGGGCGGCGGGGCCGAGGGCGGCGGAGGCCGCAGAGTGGCGGCGCGGTGGCCGCTGGTGGCGCGGTGGAGGAGCGTGGGCTGCATTAATTTTGAACGCAAAAAACATTAAAAAAAAATGATTTTTTTTTAATATTTTTTTCAATTTTCGAGCCCATACGGCCCGTAGGAGGCCGAAAAAATTCCTTAGAGGCCCCGGTGTCCAAATCGGATGAGCTTTATATGGATTCTGGAGTTTTTGGGCCTTCTGGACGCAATGGAAGTGTCCGTTTGGGCCCAAAATGCCTCCAAAAATAAAGACCCCCCAGAACCACTAAAAGAAGCCAAAAAAACTTCTGAAACCCTCTGTGCTTCAATAAAACAGAAACAGTGAACCGCAGATCAGCTCTGATACCATGTTGGATTTGATAACCATCAAATCTTCCCAAGAACACCTGCATGCAAAGACTGCTACAAGAATGAAGACAGAAGAGAGATAGAAAGCTATGGTAGCCAATAGGCCAGAGACTGCAAAACCATGTTACAAGAAAATAATTTTCTATTAACAATGATGAAAATAATACAATCTCTTTATGAATTACAAAGAGGGAACCCTTATAAAAGGATACCAAAACCCTAAAGGTGAAAACCTTAAAGAATAATGAGATGCCTAAGTCTAACTTAAGTGTAGAGAATAATAGACTAATAATTAAATAAATTAATTATTAGCTATAATATGACTACTTTAACAGTGTGGACCGGATCCTTGTGTCTTCTTTTAGTAGATTTGACTGCATATTTGATAGATATGAGACTTTCATGTGATGAGCAGAGCTTGAACTTGGTTCAAGTTGCAGCTTCTGTATGCTGATCTTCATATCCTCATCCATTTTATCCTTAACATCCTTTGTGAACTCGGTAATATTGCACAATCTGGCCAAAAGAGAGGTGATATTCGAATAGGTAGATTCAATATTTGACAAATCTGAAGACAATTCCACTTGATTAATAGCTATGTGCTGAGCAATGTGCTCAAGCACTTTATTGTTGAATCTCTTCTCGGCTCTTTCAACTAACTTTTCTATCCCAGATGAATCCTCATTGTATTTATTTACTGCTTCAGCTAATTGTAGCAAAACATGCTGAGAGGAGTCTACTTTAATACCTAATGCATCAGACAAAATGTCTTTTGCATCTTTAATGATTTGATATTCCTTGTCTCTCTCCTCTTTAAGCTTCTTTTGCTTTGCTTTCCTTTGGAGGATTTCACCTATATTTTGCATTTGGTCCACTGATAGATTTGCAAAATCTAATGTTGGAATCTCTATTTCTTCATCTAGGTCTATATCCTCTACTATATTCTTACCCAAAAATTTTATACTTGGTAGAGCCTTAGGTTTCTCTGTACTTAATGCCTTAGTAGTAGTGACAATAGACATAGTTGGACTAGCTATAGAGACTGGCACACTGTCTACTGGAGAACTTAAAATATTTACACTTGTAGAATAAAAAACTAGAATACTTACTACTGGAAAACTAGGAGACTGCAACTCGATAGAAGAAATGGTGGTTGCTTCTGTTGTTGCTATAGGTGATTGGACAAAAGTTGAAGTTGTCACAACCATGCTTGAAGGTGTCTCCAAGCTAGATGTAGAAACTTTTACTGGAGAGGTAGGAAGGGATGCAATGACTTCTGCTGCTATCCTCATAGTATCATCTACCTCAGTGGCTTCTTCTTGTTCATCACTGTCATCTTCACTATCTTTTATTATTACTATTTCAATACTCGGTTGGTGAAGATGGTATATGTTCTTCCATGTAGCATTTGCAGCCTTCACAACCGATTCAATATTGTTGATTAGAATCAAACAAGTATTGAACTTTAGTGTCATCTTATTTTCATTTTCCTTTAATGCCTTCTTTATTTCATCATTTTTCAAGCTCGGCATTAACTGTCTCAGGGTTTGATCAAATATGTCTATCACAGTTTGCTTTGCATTACTCCATCTCATTTTTATTGGATTTAATAAGACTGCTGGAACCTGTGGGGCTATTTCATCAGGAGAGTATTTCCACTGTCCCATCTTTTCAATAACAGCATCTTCTATTTCCTTCTGTTCTGTTTCTGATCTGGTTTCATATTTAAAAGATTTTATGTTACTTACTCCAGATCCTGATCCGTTTCTAAAAAGTTTGATCCTCTCTTGAAAGTTTAGAGGAGGCCTTTTGAATACTATATCTTTGTCTACCTTATCTTTATCTGCCTTACCTCTTGCACTTCTCCTTGTAAATACAGCAGTGGGAGGCTTAGGTGCCTTAGTGATAAAAACCTTTCCTTTCTTCTTTGCAGGTTCTGGTTCCTCTGTTTTCTCATCCTTTTCCTTTTCTTCTTCATCGTTATCTTCTTTGTCCTCGGTTATCATTTGCATTTTGGCTATCCTCTTCTTTCCTTTGTTTACCACCTGTGGAAGTTTTATGCTCAATTCAATTCTCACCTTTGCTTCATCATATGTTCCAAAATATGGAGCTTTGGGATTAACATGCTGATTAAGAAGGGCTTCAATGATATTCTTGGTTTCATCAATATTTACCTCATAAGGAAGAGGTTTTACATATACAATCCTCGGTTTAGCTGCTTGAATATATACATTGTCATAGTCTACCATGAAACAAATGTCATCCTTGTAATCCTCCACCAACTTCTATGGAATCTGGAATCTGTCATTCATCTTCTCTTTGAAAGACTCAAAATAACTGTCCATGATGCTTTCAAAATTTTCACCCATTTCTGAGATGTATTCATTAATCTCATAAAGGACTGGCACATCTTTTCTCCATACAACTTTTCATTTGGAAGGGAAGAATTTTTGAACATAGAAGAATAAACAGACTAGTAGGGATCCAAACTTACATGGATTGTTTTTGGAAGTTTGAATGCTTTCCATGTTCTTGTTAAACTGTTTTAACAATAAATCTGCAAGATCAAATGATAAGTTGTTCTTGACCACTTTGTATGCTAGGTCAATAGCTTCACAGGAGACACTATTCTGTCGACTTGAACTATATATCTTATGGGCAATAATGTGTGTACCAAACTTTAGTTCAGCGTCGGTAATGCTGCTAACTTTCATGCCTCTACTGTCCCACTCGGCTAGGGTTTTCTTTTCCAGTTCCGACCGACCTAGGTTTTTGGTAGTTTTTGCTTTGTTCAACATGGGAAGATCGGTGATTTGATGAATCATCTTCTTGGTGATCTCTATGGGTTGCTCAAGCCAAATCTTGCCATCATGTATACGGCTGAGAATGTATCTAACCCATTTATCCTGAAAGTTTCAAGGAAAATGTGCAATGTGAACTAATCCCTTATCTTCCAGATGTTTGTGATCGGGTTTCAGAATACCATCCACACACAGTTCTTCACGCACAGTATCTAGTTCTAGGTTTCCCATTTCATGAATTGTATAGTTGAAATGATTGCAAATATCGTTAATAAGTAGTACCTTAGGAGGAATCTGAGATTGAGCTCCATTCAGGTCTAGGGCTACTACAATTATGGGCACGATCTTGAAATTTGGTGCTTTCCATTCCCCTTGGACTAACATATCAGATCCTTTCTTCGCTGAAGTGCTGGATGATGCCATGGTAGCTCACAGAAAATTCTTTTTGCAAAAGCTATTTGAGTCGCTAGATTGCTCTTGAAGTTTTCTGCTCTCAAAGTGCTAAAATTCACGGTGAGAAATGAGTTTGATTTCTTGCCTTTTGTTTACAACTCTATCATTAATGCTCAGTACAAATTAGGGTATGAATTCTGACAGACTGTCACCCACTAAGAATTAATTGCTCAGTGAAGACTTCACAACTTGGTGAACTCAGGAATTCATATTGCTCCGACCTCGCTCGGTAAAGACTAATACGGACCTTGTTCGGTAAAGACTAATACCGACCTTCCTGTGATCTTACTGCATCTTGTATGCTGATTTAGATCTTTCTTTTAATTCAGTTCTGGAACTGTTTGAAGTTTGTCTAGGAGAATACAGTTCCAGTGCTTTCTTGGAAATTTAGTTTGAGTCGGTAGAGCCACCCATTCCATTACTTGGACTGGTTTTCTCAGTAGATTTAGGAATCCACTTTTGTCTCACCTGTTTCCTGACCTTAGTTGCTTCATTCTTCTTTCCATCTTCAACTTCACTAGCATTCATGCAGTTTCTGGCTATGTGACCGAGTTGAGTGCATTTGAAGCATCTTACGGTAGTATCTTTTTTCCTTAGATGATGTTTTATGCAGTTCATGCCAATGTGTCCATATTCTCCATAGTAATGACATCTACACCAGGTGTTGTAGTCCCATCCAAACATTGCTTTCATAATTTGTTCTGCTGGATTGAATGTCTTGGATCTGCACTCGGATGCTTTGTGACCTTGTTTGTTGCACTTGTGACAATTACCTCTGAATCTTGGTTTTTCCCTGCATTCATTTGCTTTGTGACCATGTTGATTGCAGTTGTAGCATTTTCCATTGAATTCTACTTTTTCATTGTTCCAACATTTATTTGAAGTATGTCCTATTTTACCACAATGATTACAAGTAGGTTTTTGATTTCTTTGAGTACCTTGCTTAGAAGATTCACCTTCTCCTTTGTATCCAAGTCCTGCTTTTCCTTTCTGCCTATGCAGATTTTGCTCATACAACTGATTCAAGTCTTCTTGGCTTTTCAGCATTCCTTCATTGATTTTTTTTTCAGCATTTAGGTCATCCACCAATCTTAGATTGATTTCCTTTTCAGATCTTAGTTCTTCTCTTGTGTTTTCTATTTCTGATCTTAGATTCAGAATTTCCTCATTTGTATGAGAGATCTGATCAATTAGGTTTTCTAGCTGAAGGGTTTTATTTTGAACTTCATTGTTCCTTCCATCTAATTCATCTTTCAACTTGTTTCTTTGTTCTAAGATCTCACAAAATCTTGTTGAGTGTAGCTCTTGTTCTCTTTTTAATTTTCTCACTTCTTCTTGTAGAGACCCATTCTTTTCTAGGAGTTCTTTGACAGCATTGTTTGCTTCATCTGAGCTATTTGAGGGAAAAAGATCTTGAACCTTTTCTTCAATGTAATTCTGATCATTCATCTAATTTGCAAGTTCCTTCCTTCTTCTTAGGGATTGGGAAAGATGTTCTTTTGCTTCCTTGAGTTTAGCTATGGCCATTTCTAGATCTAGCTTTTCATTTTCAATCACCTTGTTCAGTTTGAATACCTCCATTGTCCTGGATC
Organism: Chamaecyparis obtusa; assembly: GCA_027943335.1. NCBI lineage: Eukaryota > Viridiplantae > Streptophyta > Pinopsida > Cupressales > Cupressaceae > Chamaecyparis > Chamaecyparis obtusa. The sequence goes on along the minus strand of BSBK01006744.1, from coordinate 111,782 downwards.
TTTGCTCAAGCTAGTTAAGCTTTATCTTGAGAAACAACAATGCTCTGATACCAATTGTTGGAAATATTCAGGGATTGACCGAGTTACTGAGAGGGGAGGGGTGAATCAGTAACTTCAAATTTTCTTACAATTACAGATGTATTAGCATATAGTTCACTTTTTCATTATGCATATAGAAAGCATGAAACTTAGAAGCGTTCACAACAATGACACATAGATTTGGTTACCCAGAAACCTTCCAAAAAGAAAGTAAAACTAGGGTGGGGATGAAACCCACAAAGCTTTAGTACTGCAGAATAAAGTTGGCCGGTTAAGGCTTACAATTTGATCACTTCTGATGATCTGCCCTGTTAGGAGCAATAAGGATTGCTAAATCCACCTTGTTAAAGGATTTACAAACATACAATGAAGTATGCACTCGGTAAAGAGATTTTACAACAGACTGTTAAGTCTACCTGGTTAAAGGATTTTAGTACTGATTCACCTGTTAGAATGAAACAGTAGATCTCTTGCTTTGCAACTGGATTGCTGATTGAGATTCGCTGAATGTACTGATCACCTTCTGTGATGAATTTGTCTTTGTTGTTCCCTATACTGCTATAGCCCTTTGTAATTCTCTTATCTCTACCTTTTCTTTTTATTCACATACATACTCATAATTACATCTTGACATTTTTACAACATTGTTTATATACAAGTCTAAATAATTAATTACAATTACAAAGTCGGCTTGACAAATAAACATAAGTGCCACTAAGTCAGCCCAAGTATGGTTACACGGTTCCTACAAACTAACTCGGTGACTTTCTGATACTCGGCGTCCACTGCATTACTCGGCATCGTCATGCACTTGGTAGAAGTGAAGGCACGGTTCATACTAACCACTCGGTAAGTTTTGAACTCGGTAAATACTGGTGACTTGGTAGACACAATGTTACTCGGTTTATACTGTCCTGCTTGGTTTGCACTGTCCTGCTCAGTTTGCACTGTTCTACTCGGTTTGCACTGTTCTGCTCGGTTTGCACTATTTTGCTCGATTTGCACTGTTTTTCTCAGTTTGCACTGTTCTGCTCGGTTTGTACTCAGAATGCAAATAAGTGTTGTCACTAGTGGCAATTCTACTTAATGCCAACAATGGGGACTTAGGGCATCTCAAGGGTCCTTTCAACCCATCTCTAAATCATTTACTTTCAGTTCCACCCTTTCCCTTTCATGTTGTTAGTATAGGTCTTTGGTTTTCATACCCATTCTATGCAAGTAGGGCTATTGCATTAAGAATTTTCTTTATAGGGTTACAGGATACCTACAGGGGTTTGAAGACTATTCCACAATAATCTATCTGCAGGCCTATTATTTGTCATGAGGTGTCTTGAATGTGCAGATAAGGCAATACCTGCTTGAGTGATGTGGAGCTCAAAGAAGAAGGAGGATGCTCTTTATCCTCATCAATTGGACTATTTTCTTGTCAAACTTGATTTCCTACCTCAAGAATTAGGCCCATCTATTGATTCAAGTTTGGTCCTGCAACAAAAAGCTCCAACACACTGAACTTAATCAAGTCTTCTTCTTTCCAAGAGTCCAAACTGCTTGTGTTAGGTGTCATGTAATACCCCTCTAACCCTAATATAAGTTTTATGTTTTTTGAAAGAATTAAGATCCTTCGATATTTTCTTACAGCTTAAGTTGTACATGATACTTGTTTGATCTATTCCTATAGTTGTTTATAATAATTTCATAAGCTAATACTCAATGATTCTAATATCAGACATACTATCTAAAGGTATCATTTTTGTATGTATTTATCTCCATGTATGTATTGAGTACCTACAAGACCTTTATGAACATAGTTAGGATGTTATATGATATGTACTTGATAGATATATATAAGTGGTTATTTATATGTTCTTCTATTAAGGTTACCTTGGATGAATCTTGTATCTCACTTGATGATTTGATTATGTTAATTTATTATTAGTATTGATAAGAGACTAACACAATGCTTGAGATTCTAACCTTCATTATGATGATGCTACATGCTTTGAGTGTATATATATACATGATATGTTTTCATGATTCAGGATGAAGTCGTAGTTACTCACATAGCTGAGGTCCACACAATGTATTGATCCTGGTCATTTGTTTGCAATGTTTTCTTTTATATGTATATCCGTGCATATGTATTTCTTCTTCGTGATGCAAGCTTGCAGGTACCGAGCATCGACTTCACCTGGCTTCACAGGTCTGAGCATGCCCTCAAATCCTTGATGGTTGTTTTTATGGAGATAGTACTAAGGCCCCTACATGAGTCTTCCTTTATCATTATTCCAATTTGGGAATATTAGGGTTCCTTCTTTGTCAGTCAACCTTTGGGTCAAAAACCCAGATCCAACGCACCCGGTTGGGCATGGTTGTAGTTAGTGCCTTGTGACCACTTGAATTCATTTGGTTGTATGATTTGTTTACTCATTTTATTTATTTCTCCTTCTTGGTATGATTCTTAGTTAATCTTTCTATGTTGTGTTTCAGGAGTTTGGCTTGACTTTCCTTGTTGACTTTGGTTGACCTTGTCTGTACGAGAGGCATTTGGTTCCGCATGTGCCTACTTGGGGGCTGGGGCCAAGAGTGGCTATTACCAGGACAATCCAAGGGGTGAGGGCTATGTGATGACACTCACCTAGCTTGTAGCTTAGAGTCTCTACTAAATTTGATCATGCCTCTAGTAGTCCTTGTGGTCTTCTTGTCTTTTCTTTTGTGTTGTGACTTTGGGGAAATTTTATCACCACCTTAGGAATTTCCTAGTTGTTACCTCTTGTATGGGCCTCTGGTTCTATCTCCTAGCTCGGGGGAGTGGGCCTATTGGTTTCATGTGGTTGGGTGGTTAATATTTATATCAAGGTATTGATCGTGATTCTTTGGATGATCCTAGCACATATTCCTTTCCAGATCCGCAGTTGAAGATTTCTTATTGGATATTTTAATATGTTGAGATGTACTTATGTATTTGTATTCATGTAATTTTTAATCTCTTAAAAGGAGTCTTGTAGTATTGATGCAATCTCAATTCAAAGCAATGCATAAGGGAATGGGTAGTTCTAGGTAAAAGAAAGGGAAAAGAATGTAGAATATTGGACATGTTACTAGCATTAAAAGAAAGTGTTTATGTTATTTATCCTATCCTCTTATGTTGTCCATGTGTAAAGGAAATAATCTTAAATAAAATTATATATAATGATGTATCACAACAATAATGTATTCTCTCTTGATGAAAGAATTCAAAGAGATTATTGAGAAATGATAGATTAGTGATTGGAATTATTAACAATGAATGGTTATGAAACAATGCAATAGAATGGTAATTTGATTTTAATGTTAATACTTGGTTCATGTTAATGAAGTACCTAGGATGATGCCTACCTTAATGAATATTAATCTCTTACCTAAATTATTAGAGAAAAGTGATATAAAGGATAGTAGATGTAGATGAAATCAATATGAATTTATGGAATGAGTTGATAAAAGGAATAATGATGTTGGATGATTAACCTATGTTTAATAAAAGAAATAAGTTAGGGACATTTAATTTGGTGCATTAAAATGAATGTAGATCTTTTAAGCTCATGATTCCGTGAATATCTTATGCATGTAAATGGTTTATATGATGTTGCTTTAGTAGCGACGTTAGGGAACCCGGGAGGACTTAAGTTGTATAAATCTTACATTCAAGTAGTAGAAAATTATTTCTTCTTTTAGAAATATGAAGTGTAATGATGAATATTATTCTAGTTAAAATAAATAAATAAAATAAAATAAAAATTCACTACTTACATTTTATAGAGGTTTTATGTCTTGTCCTCTTGGGTTGCCTGGCGGGGCGTTACATCTGGTATCAGAGCCCTAGGTTTCTACACTGGGAACTCTGGGTCTCATAGCTCACCTATGCATAACCTTGAGTATCTTAACTTTGTCTCTTTTTGGATTATGTTGTTATGCTAAAACTTGAATCTTAGGAAATGAAGGCTACCTTTCATGTTCTTATCTTGTATTGTCTTACAAGGGCACACCCATTCATCTATGATTGAGTTATATTTTAACAATTATTTATATTTTTGTATAATGAGATCAATGATGTGTTAAGCGGATGTTTCCTATAATATTAATGGAATGGTGAAGAATTCTTGAGACTTGTGTTTGTTTTCTTGAAAGGTACTGGTATCTCTAGAAGGGTCAAAAGTTAAATGATGCTAAATGTTTTGAATCTTAATTATGGTAGTAGATAATATTACCCCTTGATCATACCTATAATATAATGTTGTGCACTCTATCTTCTTACAAATACCTAGTTGAATTTTATCCTACTCAAGGTATCTTAGAAATAGATTTCTTTTGGATCTTTAAAGAATGAAATGATTGTGGTAGTACTTGATAGGAATGATAGGGCAATAATTAGATTATATGGCTAATAATATGTACTTAGGAAAGAAGTGAAAAATAATAATAATAATAATAAATAAATAAATTAGGAACAAATAATTTACTGTCATATGCATTTCTCTCTCTTTCTCTCTCCTCTCTTAAGAAATAAGTTTTGCATGACTAAAATTGTTTAGACAAGGCAATAATATATTAGGAAAATTTGTAAATACTCAATTAGGAAACCCTTGGGTGAAGGACCTACGTCCCCAAGATTTTATCATAGGCTATAATTCACATTTTCATTTAGGAAGAGGAATTTTTATCCCTATCTTGGTAAGAAGTTATATCCTTTCTGCATATCTTATTAAATTGCACAAAAAGGATTTAAGATAACATAATCAAGAAATTCTAGGGAAGAGTATGTGCGATGATGGATTATCTGTACTAATGATGGAAGTTGTTTTTATTAAATATATGTCTTGCAAAATGTCTAGTGAATAGTTAGGATCCTAGATGGGTATTTTGGAAATAAATTCATGTTTTGTATACATTGTGATCAACACCATAGTAGTAAGAAATTAACAACATTAAGTGATTGATCAACTATGAATAAGGAGTTGTTGTGGTAAATAAATGTTATAGAAATGTACCTTACTCAATTTCTACTTAGAACTGATGTTATCTCAAAATTTTAAAGTGTACGAGAGTAATGTTTCAAATAGGTAGAGGGTAGAAATTAAAGTTATGTACAGTAGTTAATGTTATTAATTTAGATGTTGTGGTTATGAAGATAGTAGTAGGACTCATATACTTATTTCTCTCTTAATGGATCTATGATCGTTATGCAATAAAGAATTTGAAATAACTCTTAAGAAAATGCCATATGGAAATTGCCTGACATGCAAATTAGGGAAAAGTGCATAGATAAATAGTAAGCTTTAAGAAGGGATCCCAACTTAATGAATAATAGTGCAATAAATTATAAATTGTTTAGATCTCCTCTAGGGGGTGAATATGTTTTTGAAAATCAAGCACTACAACTATTGTGAAAGATGACTTAGAATATGTATATTGTAAAATTTGTGTGTCCTATGTCATTGGAATTCTACTTAAAGCTTTGATGGAAAGGAATATTTCTTATAAAACTATGTGTTAATGAAAATGGTAAGTTTCAAGTATCTAGATTGTTTTATTTTCATGATTACAAAAGTAAATAAAAATTATTTGATGTATTCCCTTCATGATCATAACAAATATAAATGTTACATACCTCTCTATGTTTGGTATTCATAGCTTGTAAGGGACACAAATTTTGGACCCTATTTGTAATAAGGTTTCACAAGTTGTATTATGTAGGGTTAGATTATGTCTCAAAAGGGAAAATATATCATAAATTCTTTCTTTTTTTATACTAGTTACCATAGATAGGAACTTTGATATTGTGAAAGGAAGTGATAATCTTAGTTGGTAAAACATGCAATTTCCTAATATATTGATACTAGTGAGTAAACATGAATGCCTTAGAGTTTCGACTTGATAACAATAATTTTGATGCAATTTCAAGTATCTTGTTAACAAACTTATAGCATAAAGTGATAGACTCACATAGGTAATTCTTTTTGAAAGTCATTACTAATTGAATTGAGTTAATCTACACTAAAGTTGTAATAAGATAGGATTTACCAAAACTCTTGATAGGAGAAGAATGTGTGTAGTCATTAAATTAGGATCTAGAATAGTAATAATATAATTCTGTTAGATAATGTGTGATATATAGTTCACATTCCCGACTTCCAGGAGAAAGTCAAATCTTAGTGGGGGAGGATGTAATACCCCTCTAACCTTAATATAAGTTTTGTATTTTTTGAAAGAATTAAGATCCTTCGATGTTTTCTTACAGCTTAAGTTGTACATGATACTTGTTTGATCTATTCCTATAGTTGTTTATAATAATTTCATAAGCTAGTACTCAATGATTCTAATATCAGACATACTATCTAAAGGTATCATTTTTGTATGTATTTATCTCCATGTATGTATTGAGTACCTACAAGACCTTTATGAACATAGTTAGGATGTTATATGATATGTACTTGATAGATATATATAAGTGGTTATTTATATGTTCTTCTATTAAGGTTACCTTGGATGAATTTTGTATCTCACTTGATGATTTGATTATGTTAATTTATTATTAGTATTGATAAGAGACTAACACAATGCTTGAGATTCTAACCTTCATTATGATGATGCTACATGCTTTGAGTGTATATATATACATGATGTGTTTTCATGATTCAGGACGAAGTCGTAGTTACTCACATACCTGAGGTCCACACGATGTATCGATCCTGGTCATTTGTCTGCAATGTTTTCTTTTATATGTATATCCGTGCATATGTATTTCTTCTTTGTGATGCAGGCTTGCAGGTACCGGGCATCGACTTCACCTGGCTTCACAGGTCTGAGCATGCCCTCAAATCCTCGATGGTTGTTGTTATGGAGATAGTACTAAGGCCCCTACATGAGTCTTCCTTTGTCATTATTCCAATTTGGGAATATTAGGGTTCCTTCTTTGTCAGTCAACCTTTGGGTCAAAAACCCAGATCCAATGCACCCGGTTGGGCATGGTTGTAGTTAGTGCCTTGTGACCACTTGAATTCATTTGGTTGTATGATTTGTTTACTCATTTTATTTATTTCTCCTTCTTGGTATGATTCTTAGTTAATCTTTCTATGTTGTGTTTCAGGAGTTTGACTTGACTTTCCTTGTTGACTTTGGTTGACCTTGTTTGATCTTATGGTTTTTTCGATATGTTTCATAGATGATTTGTATGGCCTCTTTGGATGATTAGATTTATTTTGAGGCATGTGATTTTATTCTACCTCAGTGTTATATCCTATAGCAATTATAAATAGGTAATAATATTGTGATCTATTACTTCATAATCTTATAGATTATAGTGTTTGGTATTTGGCATGTATTTATATATATATAATTTATATGTGATTATATGTTAATTATTGTAGATATTGTTGATGGTGTATATTTTGGGATTAATGTAAAGTATAATATTATTAATAATTAAATATTAAATAATGCGAGGTACATTATTCTCAATTGTTAATTATTAATAATGAGGATAGGTTATATATATAGATATTGATGTAATTAATGATGGCATATGCATATATGTTAGGATAATATTACATATGTGTATGAATAAATATAAATAATATTTTATTGTATATTTGAGTAATATAGTTGTATGATATTAAGTTATTTTATAATATCCTTTAGTTAAGAGTTAGTTGGGAGTTGGTTACTTTTCCTCTCAACCTTTGGAAATCTATTTATATGCACTACTTTCTCATTTGAAGAGGGGGGATTTTGGGGTTGAAGCATTGAGGAGAGGATGGCCTTAATTTTCATGGTGATTTTGGAGAGAAAACTTGGAGATGTGAGGGAGATTTTGTAAGCATATGTCTTTAAGAATTTTTGGTTATCTTTGCTTTTGGGAGAGAGACATTTTTGTGAGAATTTCAATAGTTGAGAGAGGGATTCTTTGCTATGAAATTATTTCTTTCTTTCATGAAGATTTGTGAAAGTGGATAGGGTTTGAAGGATGCATCTCAAGTTTGGATTTGTCTTCTCTTTTGTTTCCTTCCTTCTTCGACTCAAACTTCGTAGGACATGAGGTATGGATTGAATATGTTAGTTACTTTATGTCTCTGATAGATTATGGATCTATTTATATATTATAATTATTTATTATATCTGTACTTTTAATTTCTATGGTTATTTTAAAGTTTTGAGTTTTGATTTGTAAGAATTGGCATGTGTTTTCCTAGTGTTTTTAGCAACCCGTTTTTGGAGATCTATTATTATAATAATTTAAATTGCATCTAGGGTTTTACTAAATTGATTTTATAGAAGTAAAATTCACAGATCTAAAATGGGTATCTCTCTGATTTTATTTTTAAGGTCGAATTAATGCCTTATTTTTGACATTTTGGCAGACTATGCCTGTCCATTTTCGATTCTGAATTTTCTATCAAATGTATTCGTATGCTACAGGCTGATATGATTATATAAAAGTCTAAATTTGATATAAAAGATTTTCCTAAGTCTTATCTTTCATTTCCAATTGGTTTGGAGAAATTTTATTATGTTTTGTGAAAATTACAACCATTTTAGTGAAGGCAAGTCTGAACCCTAACCAGAATTTTCTATTTTAAACCAAAAGTCATAACTTTCTTTCCCACCATTGGATCTTCCTAAAAATCAAATTGAGAGTCCATAATTATGTTAGCTAAATCTCCACTGAAGCGATTGCCTTTATTATTTGTTTTTTGGAAGATATGGATGACTGTTCTATGATGACTATTCTTTGCATTTAATCCTTGGTTGAAATAATTCAGTTTAAGAACATCATTAAGTTTTAAGGTTTTGTATGGTCACCAGAGGCTATTAGAATGTTTTTTTGGTTAATTGGATCTATTTATACTCTGAATATGTTTATAATATCACTTGGATGTCTTCTTATATGTTTGGAACATTCTGTATGCCATATTGGGTTTAGGGTTGTCAAGTGGACTAGGGACAACATATGTTTTCCTAAACTCAATCAAATGTTGTTATGGAATTGATATGAATTCTTGATGATGGATCTATTATGCTCTTATTATTTTTATATGTATGTTAGGGAACCTAAGAACACTAGGTGAGTGGCTCATAGTGAGGGGTCGGGGCCTTAAATGGCTAGTACCAGGATAACCTACTATGAGTTATTTAATCAAGTGATAACCTAAATAAATGAATTGGGAATGGGAGATTATTGGAATGGGAAATTACACACTAATCAAGATTAATTGTGCCTCGCCCATGCCTTTAGTGCTAGTAAAGACTAAGGATGGGAGTGGGAGAAGGTACCTATGTGTAGGTACGACTGGATGACCTTGTCTGTACGAGAGGCATTCGGTTCCGCATGTGCCTACTTGGGGGCCGGGGCCAAGAGTGGCTAGTACCAGGACAACCCAAGGGGTGAGGGCTATGCAATGACACTCACCTAGCTTGTATCTTAGAGTCTCTACTAAATTTGATCATGCCTCTGGTAGTCCTTGTGGTCTTCTTGTCTTTTCTTTTGTGTTGTGACTTTGGAGAAATTTTATCACCACCTTAGGAATTTCCTAGTTGTTACCTCTTGTATGGGCCTTTGGTTCTATCTCCTAGCTCAGGGGAGTGGGCCTATTGGTTCCATGTGGTTGGGTGGTTAATATTTATATTGAGGTATTGATCGTGATTCTTTGGATGATCCTAGCACATATTCCTTTCCAGATCCACAGTTGAAGATTTCTTATTGGATATTTTAATATGTTGAGATGTACTTATGTATTTGTATTCATGTAATTTTTAATCTCTTAAGAGGAGTCTTGTAGTATTGATGCAATCTCAATTCAAAGCAATGCATAAGGGAATGGGTAGTTCTAGGTAAAAGAAAGGGAAAAGAATGTGGAATATTGGACATGTTACTAGCATTAAAAGAAAGTGTTTATTTTATTTATCCTATCCTCTTATGTTGTCCATGTGTAAAGGAAATAATCTTAAATAAAATTATATATAATGATGTATCACAACAATAATGTATTCTCTCTTGATGAAAGAATTCAAAGAGATTATTGAGAAATGATAGATTAGTGATTGGAATTATTAACAATGAATGGTTATGAAACAATGCAATAGAATAGTAATTTGATTTTAATGTTAATACTTGGTTCATGTTAATGAAGTACCTAGGATGATGCCTACCTTAATGAATATTAATCTCTTACCTAAATTATTAGAGAAAAGTGATATAAAGGATAGTAGATGTAGATGAAATCAATATGAATTTATGGAATGAGTTGATAAAAGGAATAATGATGTTGGATGATTAACCTATGTTTAATAAAAGAAATAAGTTAGGGACATTTAACTTGGTGCATTAAAATGAATGTAGATCTTTTAAGCTCATGATTCCGTGAATATCTTATGCATGTAAATGGTTTATATGATGTTGCTTTAGTAGTGACGTTAGGGAACCCGGGAGGACTTAAGTTGTATAAATCTTACATTCAAGTAGTAGAAAATTATTTCTTCTTTTAGAAATATGAAGTGTAATGATGAATATTATTCTAGTTAAAATAAATAAATAAAATAAAATAAAAATTCACTACTTGCATTTTATAGAGGTTTTATGTCTTGTCCTCTTGGGTTGCCTGGCGGGGCGTTACATGTCAAACTTGACAACAATGCTAAGAAGGGAGTGATGGGAGTGTTGTCCATCATCTCTTGTTTCACTGTGACTAGTTCAACAATAGTTTCATCTTTTCTTTCTTTTTCTCCTTCTTTCTTCTCTTCTTCTTTTTCATTAGAAACATCTTCTATGAGTACTTCTTCTTGCTGAATGGGAGGTGTACTACTACATAGGATTTTAGCTTCATTAGTGCTGAAAAATGCTTCCTCAAACTTGTCCAAATCTTGATCAGTAGCCACCATGGCTATTTCCACATTATCTATTATAATAGTGCTATCTTTGTGTGATTTTTTCATGGGCGCAAACTTGTCTGCCTCTATTTGAGTTTCTACTATGGGTGCTAAGTCCTAAGGACCTATCATTGGTACATTAGTGGGATCTTCCACTTTATCTTCCTTAATGGGTGCATGAGAGATGGGTGCAGTAAGTGGTTTTATCTGTTGTTCTAATAACACCTTCTCAAAAGCCTTTTATGTTTCCTTCATAATTAACTCATAGTCTTTGTTCATGATGTGAAGAGTTCTCATCATAGTCTTTAGGTGTGGCTTCACTAAACTCAATATCAGTGCCACTTATTCTTTAGAACATATAGGCAGAGTATCTTCTAATACTTTTTCTCTAATCCTTAGATCTTCTTCATTTGCTTGTCTCTTTAGGTTTTCTAAAATATCCCATACTTTATCTGGAATTTTTTGTTTTCAATTCAAGGACTGTCTTTTTGAACTTGATCATGTGTTTGACAATCATACTATATATTTTTTATTTATCAATCTCATTTTAAGATTCATAGAACTTCCCTACTTGATCAATTCTTCCCTCACCAATAATTCTAGCATTCAAAACTTTAAGACTAGGTCTGAATCCTGCCCGAGGAGGTGCTTGAGTGTTTTTATTTCTCCTTAATGCTCGTGAGGATGCATGAATAGTGCTAGCTTATTTCTTCCTGTTGAATAAAGGCTTATACTCTATAGGAGTATCTTTGGGCACAGAAGGAGTACTATCTTCTTTACCCTTCTGACTGTCATCTGATTCAGTTTTTATCTTCTTGAGCTTAGGATCTTCTTGTTTTTCCTCTGCTACTATGCCTTTTAATTCTAAGGCAATCTTTTCATCCCTTGCTTTATCAAGGTATTCTTGAGACACACCATGGATTCTCAAGATTTTAGATGTGACCTTTGCACCCTTTCTTTTTGTTGCAGTATTGTTCATCTTAGCATCAACTTCTCTAATCTTTTCTTCATAGGCTCCCCACCTAGGTTCATTATCATCCTTAGGAGCTAATAGAAATACCTGTGCATAGGCTTCAATAACTTGTTCTTCTACCTCATACCCAAGTGGATGAATCCACTTATTTCTAGGCTTAATGACTTCCATACAAGTAGTGTCTGTCTCCACCATAAAGCATATTGTGTCTTTATACTTCTCCACAATATTCTCAGGAATCCTGTACCTCATCTGTATTCTCTCTTTAAAGGTCTTTAATTCCAAGGTTATATAGTCTCTTAAGGTTCTCTTAGTTGATGCCTTGTTTGATATATGTGGCATGGTTGGAATGGACTTGTCTAGATACAAGTCTGACACTTTACCAACTATGTGAAGGTAGATATAGATGATTAGGGATCCAAACTTGAATAAATTTGTTTTGTCATGTGTTTGATAGATTTGATGTTATCTATCAACTGTACACACAAGATCTCCCACAAGTTGAACTCTCCATCTTCTTGCACAAGTCGGATGGCAGCTATAATAGTGCCCGCAAACACACTATTCACCCTGTTGGTGTGATGAAACTTGTAACCCAGTATCATTGACATCAATTTGATGTCTTCTTGCTCTATAGGTTCAATAGTCATACTGCACCTATCACTTCTGGATTTACATACTTGTTCAACCATTTTTCTTACATCCTTGCCCACTGGAAGGATGGTGCCTATCCTAGAAAGGCCTGTCATCTCATGAATTAGGTCATTTTTTATTCTAACTGCAACATCTCCAATCCAAAACAAATCATCATGGATTCTGATCAATAAGATCTTTATCCATTCAGTTTCATAGAATTCATATGCCATGGCATATTCAACAATGGGGTGATCATTCCATTTGGTGTTTTCATCCACGAATGTTTTGTCTGGTTTCAACATTGTGTCCATATGTTCCCTTAACCTATCTAGTCCAACAGGTTCCTTCTTACAATAGATTTAAGCCCTTATGTCTTCTACATGCATGATGCCCATCTGCGTATAGGAGAATGCTCCCTCTAAATCATCTAGGGTTGATTTAAATGGGTGCCTCTTGAAAATGTATCTCTTCTTTTTTAGCAACATCAAAAACTATGGGAGTCACCATAAATTACTTGATAATTTCTTTCCAACTAAACTTGGAGATGATCTAATGGCTTCTAAATCAGTGCAACAAGATAGGGTTACTACAAGTGATCAATTACATTGATAACTACAACAAATATCTGATAGATTCAATCTCCAAGACTTCACTACAAGTTCCAAGGCTCCTTCTACTTTCTATTGCTCTGAATTTGAATGAAATAAGTAATCAAATGACTTCTATGTACTTTAAAGTGAAAAATCCATCATTAATGCACGTCGCATAAACCAGGCTATCACTTCAAATTTTCAAACTTGAGATCTGCTAACAATTAGTATGTGCACTCTTGCACGAATGTTCCTATACACTCCAAAAGATTAAGTCCAAAGGTGCATACTCTAAGGATGAGTATACCAGCCATGCATTGGTCTAGAGCTAAATTAGCTCCCCCTATGATCCTGAGGGCCATTTATGCAAATGTAGAGGGTGTGTCCACTTGGGGTGTATCCAATACATTTTCAAAAGTGTTTCCTTCTTTCCTTTTGACCAAATCATTCTCACATTATCTGAGGCTTTCACAAACTTGACTTCTTCAGGATTCAAAACTGGTTCTTCAATCTTTTTAGGGCTTTCCTGACCTTGCGTCCTTCATCTACAAAACCTTGAGATATGTCCAACCTTGTTACAAGAGTGACAAATGACTAGAGGTCTATTATTCCTCAGCACATTGACATGAGTCACCATTCTACATGTTCTGGCTGAGTGACCATTATAGTTACATATCTGACATGTAACATTCTAAGAATTTCTAACATTTATCTGATTCTAATTTCTTTGATCTTGTCAAGTTCTATTCTTCTTACTAGTCTTGCAATTCATAGCTGTATGACCAAATCTATTGCATGAATAATAGTATCCATTAAAAGGTTTTACCTCTGTACAGTTTCTTGCAATGTGTCCATGCTTGTTACAAGCAAAACAAGTGTGTTCTATTTGATTGCACTCATTCCTAGGAAGACCACCATTGTCTTTGGTTTGATCTTTAGTCTTCTCATCATCAGTAGAGTTCTTTTGTGACTCCTTTCTTGCTCGCATATTGTCAATCTAATTTTGTGCTTCATTTTATGCAATGTAGCTAGTGTCTCCTTTGATTCTTCTTCCATACAACTATGATTCTACCAACTTAGCACTAGTGTGTAATTTGTCAATATGATCCTTTGACTTCTTCAATTCAAATTCCAAGCTCTCTTTGATATTCTTTAGCTCCAAGATTTCTAGGTTAGCTTCCCTTAGTTCTTCATTGAGTTGAAGGTTCTTCTTGACTTGTTCATTGTAGACATCTTGATTGTTCATCAGTTTGTCATCAAATTCTTCAAGCTGACTTAATAAGGATGCATTTTATTCACTCAACTTCTTGAATTTTTCTTCAATTTCACTATTAGAGCATCCTTTCAAATCCTTTCTTAGTCTTTTGATAACTAATTGAGCATCACTAAATTTTTCTTTTAGTTCTTCAATTTATCTTTCTGAATTGTCTAGGTCTTCAAGAGCGGCTTCAAGATTTTTCTTTAGATGTTTTACATCTTCTTTCTCCATGATCTCCTCAAGTGGTTAAACTTCTTTGCTAAGGACCAGAGCTCTGATACCAATTGTTAGGAATAGGAACACTTAGAGTGGGGGTGAATTAGTGTTCACTATATTTTAACTTTTTACTTTAATCTTTATGTAGAACATAAATGCTTAAGAACTGAATCAAACATTCAAATAAACATGAAACTTGAAATCAACACATGACACCAATATGGTTACGGGGAAACCCAAATAGGTAAAAACCTCAGAGGGACTTGATACCCACTAATAATATGCACTAGTGTTTTGTGATCCTTGTTAGAAGATCCTTTACCCTGTTAGGAGTAGCTTTACAATGCTTTAAGTACAGTAGACCTTGTTAAGGGTCAGACCCTGTTAGGAGTCTTTTACAATGATCCCTTTTAGGGGAGTGGACTTACTATCATAGAGCTCACTGATCAAATGGTGAAGGCTACAACCTTCTGATTCAGATACACACTATATCTATAGGTGAATTGTTCACCATGACACTACTTCTCAGATCAGTTTCTTTGGTGCGCTGATGATTTGACCTCTAGCAAAGATCTAATACATCACATGGTCACTTCACATACCTCTACTCTAATTATCACAAATCTATTTCAACTTCCATACCAAATACAATGGGTGCACCTTATATTTATGCGCTCATACCAATTATACAAATAGGTCAGCCCTATAACTAATTACAAACAATGCTTCCAAATGAATTGGCTTAAGTGTGCTTACAATTATACATATAAACATGTCGGCAACCTAAATAAAATGGGTGCATATCCTTTAAAACATTAAATTATAATCACAAACCAAAAATCTAACTATCATCTCCATGCTCTGTTTGTTGCCAGCACACACTGGCTCTGCAACTTCAACTAACTGTAACTTTCACATCTTTGCATATCTAATTATGCTCTCATAGACTAAGCATAAGTATATTCTAACAACCTAATTTCTAGGGTACATACCATAATTCATCTTTAAACACGTGCACTGATGCTCTCAGCTACTAGGACTCTGTATACTGTCTAGTCTTCAACACTTAACTAAATTCTGATCTTTACACTAAGTGTGTTGTCTCCAAATTTCTATATGACTTTTTTTCCATAATGACAACACTATATCTAGTCATATACTTTAGTATAGACAAATTTCCAATAGTATGGGGCTTAGTCCCTTCATATCCCCATAATCTCATGCAATGGATTTTTCATGTGTTTGTAGAAGCTTAGTTAATTTATCCATCTACTGTGAAGGAAAATTTTATTTACATGGAGATTGTGACCATTGGAAAGATCAATAGTAGTTGTAAGGTCAAGCATGGATACTTCAAATATAGGACTTTTGTCTACTTCACAAAGTACTAGCTGATGGATAATATTAGGTTCTAAAGGCAAAACACAATTCTCAACATGGTCCTCATATGTAGTTAACTCCAATACAAAACTCTCAGATATCTCTTTGATTACAACATAGTCATTATTAAGAATGCTCTGATTTACTTCATCTTCCTCTTACAACTTTAGAAAGGATTGCCTATGTAACATCATGAGCTAAACCATAGAGTTCAATTCTTCTTCCCCATCTCCTAAATCTGGCCATATAGGGGTACTTAAACTAGGTTGAGGTTGAGCTGGAGGGTACAATGCTAGTTTCTTAGTTGCTTGCTTATCTGAAATTGTCATGTTCCCTGATCTACAACTAATGTTTGCATTAGTTGTTGCTAAACATGGACATCCAACAATAACAGGGTAACCAACAAGATTAACCTTTGGTGATAGAATCATGAAATTATTAGGGTATTCCAAGGAATCTAGGGTAACTATTAGATCTTCTATCATTCTATCAGGGGTGATAGTAGAACTTTCTACTAATTGCATTATTGTTGGAGTAGCTCGCAACCCTTCTATGCTCAGTTTATTCATAGTATCCTAAGTCATTACATTAATGGCAGCACCTAAGTCTATTAACATATTTTTAACAGACTAACCATTAATGATGATGCTAACAACTGGACTCCCTGGATCTTAATATTTTGGAATTACCAATTTTCCCAACATAATATCAGCTAATTGTCCTATAACATGAACTATTGTAGGATCATTTTTCTTCCTTCCTAGAATTTTGAGACAAGATTCTTTGATTTCTTTTCCATAGATAGGAACATCCTTGATTGCTTGAAATAGGGGAATCTGGATATGCATGTTCTTCAGTTGGTCAAGAATATCAAATGGTTGGTCTTCCTTTGGCATAGGTTTGTCCAGGTTGAGCCTCTAAGGAAAAGGACATTTAACTGATGTCTGAACATTAGTTGTATTAGAAACATTATCTGGGGCAACGGTATTTGGCAAAGCATTCTTTGTAATTGGTATTGATGTTACATGAAGGTCTAGCACTTATGTAATAAGAGGTGGTTTAGGTGTAGGCAAGGTAGTACCCGATCTTAGGTGTATATTGGCTATGTTGAGTACATAGGTAGAGTATTGTTGAGCATCAATAGCATACATTTTCTATTGTGGTTGTTGACTATTAGGATTTAGTTATGGTTGAGCAGGTAACTGTGTCTACTTTTGAGGACCTATGTTTGCAAGTAGTGGCATAATTGCAGGTCTGTTTATTAGAGGTGGCAAAGATGGATATCTAGGATTTGGATTAGGCCATTAATGAGGTCCTCTCCACTAGTTATTGGGCTGCCAATTCCCTTGTGGTTGTTTCCATTGGTTTGGAGGTTGTGACCATTGGGGTTGTGGTTGAGGAAACCATTTATTCTATTGATTATTGGGCTAGGCATTATTCCAGATAGGTTGAGTATACTATGGAGGACTTTGGATATTTTGGTTTTTCCACTAACTATTATAAGGATTTGAAATTTGTAATGTGTCTCAAGAGGCATACCTTGTCTCATGGCCCATAGATGACATTGAGCAAAAAATAACACTTATTCGTCCTCTCCTTCTATCTTTAAGTACTCAGTTAGATGGTGTTGATTCTCCAAGTTTGCCACCAGCTTGCAATGGAAATCCTTATTTTTCTTGCAAAGATGGGAACAATATTCAACAAGCTATGCCTCTGTGTCTACATTCTTCTTCTTTGCAGTCATCATGTCCACGTTTGTAGCAACATCATTAATGATGTCTTACTTGAAGTCTGATAGAAGGTTTGAGATTTCTATCTTGGAAATTGTAGAGCCACTTCCTTTTTCCAGTGTTGGATGGAATTCCCTTCCTTTCTTTATTGCTACTTTGGAATAGTTCAAATAAATATTCTTGAGGTCATCCCAGAAAGACTGAGATATATCTCCTCTAGCCATTAGGTCTAATGCTTCCAAGAAGTTATCATTCACTCCTAGAAAAATTAGCTTTTGTGAATCCTCCTGCAATGCATGTTGAGGGGTCTTTTGCAAGTTGTATAAGAAGTGTGATATGTAGTCCTTTGGGTTCTCATCTTCCTTCTATGATATTCAAAAGATGTCATCTCCTTGTGAAACACCTCCTTTTTAGTATTCCTTATACTTCATTAGAAATAAATCTCTCATTCCATCCCAATCATTTACTCTATTTTCTCCTAAGCCCATAAACCATTTGAGAGATGACTCCTTCAATGTTTTTGGAAATAACTTAAGTTTATGACTATCATTATTATAGTAAAAAATTTGACACAAAATGTCAAATTCAAAAAAAAGGTGTTAGGATGCTCTGTAATAAGGCCATAGAATTTTGGAAGGGTTGAAGTAGGTATGTTTTTCAGATTATGATTATTGATAAGACTTGGAATAGGAAATGGAAAGGTAGGAGCTACCATTACTAGAGGTGTTGGATAATGAAACTGTGGCTGGAAAGTATTATTAACTAGAAGGTTTTGGTCAACAGGTGGTCCTGGATTGGAATTATTGAGGAAACTAGCTAATATCTATGGAAAAGGGTGAAGGTCAAATGGATCATTAGGATCTCCTTCTATTGAAGATGATGTAGAAAAATCAGGTCTTGTGTCAAGAAATGGTAACTAAAGTTCTTCAAACTCTTCTTTTAGTTTTACAAGTTCTTTTCAAAAAAAATTTCCATGAACATCTCACCATCTTTGATGCATGAAAGTAAGTTGATGAAATTTTGAAGAAAGCTCACAAATACTCTCTATTGACTAAAAATAGGAAACTAATCTAAAAAATAAAGGACTCATTAAGGTTCCTAGTTTGACTCCATCCCCGGCAATGGAGCCAAAAATGAATAGTCTCATAATAGGTAATGATAATCATGCCATTGTCTCTCTTAGGAATAATGTATTCATACTAAGGATTACTTTTCCCATCATGAAATGCATTTAGATTGGCAATCCAAGGACATAAACTTGAAATAGGATAGCACATTTTGTGCACTAAGTTCCTCTAAGAGTCATACTAGCCATGCCATAGGAAGATAAAGTGCATAAAAGAAACTTTTTCTATTGCTATAGGAAAGTAAAAACACTTAAATACTTAATGAAATTACTACAGAAAACTTGTAAACTTATTCTAATCTTGTTTAACAACTCAAAGTGTTCACTATACCTATCTCTACAATTGTTGTAGGAACATTCACAGTAGTAATGTTGCAGGAGTAAAATGATAACTTCTACTTGAAAGCACAAAAAAATATAGAAAGAAACTCTAGTCTATCCTAATCTACTCCACCTCCCAAGTGGGCCCCATTGGTTGGCTTCTGCTAACTATTAACACATAAGATACTTCAAAATCACTCTTCCATTATATTCTCATAAACTGATTACATAGTAATTGAACAATACATGAAGAAAAAAAAAGAGTAACTCTGCTATGTTGAACAAAACATTATAATAAATTTTCTCATTACCAAACTAAATCAATCAACTCCATTTATATAGAGGGTTGATTCTTATTGAAATAATATTAGTAAAGTCTGACTGAATCTCTCCACAGAAAGAGGAAATATAACAACAATGACATATTACAATAAAGTGCAGATAACAAAATAACAACACTGAGGAAATATAGCAAAACTATTTCCTATATTCTTTGAAATGATAGGTCCTTCTCAGTAGCGACACAATCCTCAAAATCATTATGGCTCCTTCCTTCATGGTTGGATTCCTAACGCTCCTTCTTTAATGCGGTTGCACCACTCTTGAACTAATCCTTATTTCCCTAGTAGATTAGTAGCATTTCACATATATACAAGTCAACATTTCAACTCCTACCCAAATATTAGGACACAGATTAAAATAGCTATATGAAGTACTGCATTATATATATAATATTTAGCAAAACATTTCATTCTAACTACTCATAGTCTTTGTGGAACTAGTTGTACTTATCACAAGTTCACATAGGTATAGGTTCATAAATGTTTTGGAAATGTCTTATCAGAGCATAAAGAGTGTCAACAAAGTATAAACATCATTAAAAAATAGAGACAATAAATGGTCTCATCACTAGTTTCCTAACCATTAGCAGGATTCTCTTTATTCTTAGTAATAAATTCCTCATTTTTTACCTGCCATTTCCTCTCTCACATCCAACACATTTTGAGCTTTATTATCCCCTATCATCGTATTCTCCTACCTAGTGTCATGTTGAGAGGCCTTAGATTCTTCCTTAGAGGATGATGAGATCCTGGAATCATCTTCTAAAGCCTTACTTTTCTTTTTAGCAATTTTCTTTCTACTTGTGCTAAGGAAATATTCTTCTTCATCCTCTGCAGAACCCTACCCCAATTTTTTATCTTCACTTTTTGACCTCACAGAGTAGTCAACCAACACTTACTAACTTTGTTACCTTGATTTGTACATCATATTCCATGAATTTTCTAAACTTTACAACTCTCTTATCATTTAGATCCTTATTCAGGTAAAATTATTTGACTCTTAGATGGGAAACCATTAGATGAATCCTTTTGCTCAAAATTAGAGTCTTAAATTTCTTTAAGATTCTTATGAAAACTAATTATGGTTCTCTAAAAATGAATACATTTGTTCATATCCCTCCAATCCTTGCATCAAAAATGAAATGGGCTAATCTTGTCATCCTATGTTCTATTGGACTAGCATTACTAAAATCAAATCATCAACCCTAAATACATATAAAATAAAATTTAACAGAAGATTTGTGTTAGCCAATGTAGGTAAAATATAAATAGCCTCCCTAACATCTTCAAAAATTCACTTATCTTCCTTTGAACAACTAAAACTTACATTCTTTTTCAGTGTGCTGATTATTTGTTTCAAGATAGCTCCTACATTAGGAATAAATATTCTAAGGAAATTAATCCTTGTGAGAAAACTCTGCCAGCTTTTATTGTGAGCGGGTAAAGGTAAAGCGAGAGTAGTACTTACTCAATTAGGCTCTATTATTATACCATTGTTAGAAACAATATGTCCAAGCATCTTTCCCTCATGGATAAAAAAACTTACACTAATTTGGATTTAACGAAACTTCATATTGCCCACATCTCTCAAAAATATACTTGAAGTGTACAAAATGTTCATCAAAATTATTTGAAAATATAGTGATATCATCATAATAAACTAGTACAATCTTATTCTTGACACCATGAAATATCATTTCTATCACTTTTTGAAAGGTAGCACCAGTGTTTGAGAAACTAAATAGAATTTTTTGTTATATCATGGTTCCCTACTTGGTATTAAATGTGATTTTCTACTATTCTTCCTCTTTGACTAGAATTTGATTGTATCCTAAAAACCCATCTAAAAGAGAGAATCTATTAAAACCTGAAACATACTTTAAAATCTACTCTATTCATAGTAGTGGGTGATGATCCTTTAGAGATTCTTGATTGAGGTCTCTAGAGTCTAGACACAATCTGATGTCACCATTTTTCTTCTCCACATGTACCAAATTTGATACTCAGGATGTATGCTTTATAGGAAAAATTATATTACCTTCTAGCAACTTATTCAAAATTTTTTCATTAGATGGTCTAGCTTAGGATTTAACGATCTTTTCTTCTACCTTAATAGTTTTACATTTAGTTATATCTCTATGGTATGATAGGATAATTAGGGATCACACTCATTCAAATCATGATATTGCCTAGAAAATGTTAGAATAATTGAGAGGGGGGCATGAATCATTTATATCAGTTATCCTACAGTCCCAAATACAAAGATGTACCTCATAAAACAATTCAACCAAATTATGCAGCTTGGTAACATATAGTATCAATCTATCTGTTCACTTTACCGATTACAAGTAAATATCCAACTATGATTAATGACTAAATCAACTATGCAGTATGTAAAGTATGATAGCAAAAATAATCATAATAAATAACAAATAACACAATGATTTAATGTGGAAACACTATTAAGGGAAAAACCACCTGGGACTGGTAACCCAAAATAATTCACTCTTCTGAAGTGAGCTCAATGAAGAGCCAAACCTGTTAAAGGATACAATACACACTATTAGGTGTGACCCCATTAGAGGATTTATCAATAACAATTAACTTTTTACCGGCATTCACTATGGGGTCAAAAAGATAACACTTTACATTCAATGAATGTCAAAGGGTATTACATAATACTATCAAGCCCACTTGGTTAAGAGATTTTCTAAATCAATAGTTAAACTGATATAGTGTTGATCTGATTTAAATACAACTTAATTAAAAATATTTAGATCTATGCTAAGCCCTTAAAAATAATCCTCTGATCACTAATGAATTCACTTATTTCAATATCTCAACTTAATTTCACTCGGTAAATGGTTGTCTGATGCTCGGTCTGTTGGGAGTTCCCTTTGATCTTGAACTTGTAGAATTATACTTTGATGCATAACTTTAATATAACTTTGACTCTATCACCACTCCAAAGTCTACAAGGAAGAGGGCCAATTAACAAGGATCAACAATGAGATCCTCCTACACTTTGAGCCTTAATGCTCAGGCAGGTGTACCCTTGATTCACTTCTAGAAAGGAATCAATAAATATTATACCACTATACTA
Organism: Chamaecyparis obtusa; assembly: GCA_027943335.1. Classification (NCBI taxonomy): domain Eukaryota; kingdom Viridiplantae; phylum Streptophyta; class Pinopsida; order Cupressales; family Cupressaceae; genus Chamaecyparis; species Chamaecyparis obtusa. Next base: position 89,170 of record BSBK01006744.1, on the reverse strand, counting down.
ACTAATTAAAGATTTTGTCATTTAAATGTGTGTTTGATTGATGATGACAGACTACTTCCAAAGAATAGATCAGTGCCTTATCCTAGGGCAAAGAGTCACTTAATAACACATATCAACCTGAAACCTTAACTCAAATACACATGAACTCAGAGTAAGTGCTTTGCCTATCACCCCTTTCACTCCCAAACATGATCATCAAATTCCAATCTAACAAATGAACTCACTGAGATCATCCTAAATGTTTTAATCCTAACTTTGTTAGGAACTCCAAGCTGACCTCACAATACTCTTTATTTACCATATGCTAATCCACTTTGTGACCTTAACATATATGAATCCACAATCAGAACAAGAAGACAATCAACAGTTTGAGACAAGAATTCAAGTGTATTCTCATTAACTTTCAGAATCAATACATTACCAAGGAAATAGATGCTAGGAACAAGACCCAAAATCCATGCTCTTCTTGTTCAGTATAATACCATCAAAAACTAGGGACCAAAAAGAAAGTTTTTTTGAGCTGTTACAAAATAAAAAAGGCTACAATATATACCCCCTAGTCATCTTGGAAACCCAAAACAGCTTGCAACAAGCTACAGATGACTAGGGTTAGGGTTTCAACCACCCAACCCACTGAAAACAGTGAAAATTTTAAAAATAAGGGAAGAAACCTAGGCAACCGGGAGAAAAAAAATCCCAGAGTGATCCTCAATCATGATAATACCACTGAGAAAGTACTGAGAATCCACAAAAATGCCCAATTGTCAACCTGTTAGGCCACCTTCAACACACCTTGAGCACAAAGAACACAATATAGACTCCTGCAAATGATCATAGAACACTCTGGAGCACACTGCAATAGTTTAAAAATCATTTCCACTAACCCCAGCTGCTTAAACATTGAATTTTAGTCCTTCTAGTCGTAGGAAACCCTTCAAAAATTTAAATTTGAAATCAAATGGCTAGTTTAAGGTGCCAACAGTGAATTTGTGGTCAACATTTGAATTTGGATCAACTTTATATCGTGACCGTTAGATCCTTTATTTTTGTGGGCCTTTTGTCTTTATCCTATCTAGATACCTTGGGTTAACTCTTAGCAACCATGTGACAAGGCATTTTCCTATTCATGAAGTGAAAACACTAACGCACCTTTAACTCCATGACCTAGCAAATAAAGGAAACCTAACTCATCCCAGCTACATCTGGCGAACTGGTGACTGAAGAGTTTCACCAGTTCAGAAAACACTTTTTACCTCTGCAAATTCATTTAGCGACAACGCGAACGCTTGTTCACCAAATCACCAAAACATTTAGATTACTACCACCTTTCCACATGAATAAGTGAAACCTTGGAACATTTATCAAGACCGCTAAATACTTTGTCCAAACTGCCAGAAAGATTGAGAAACTTAATTGGGCCTGCATCAAGAAAATCGATGGTTGTCTCATCTTCGCATAGACCTCCAAGATTCCTCCAGATCATAAGACAACTGTCGGATGAAGAATCTTACCCTACCCTGACAACCCTCTGACACTGAAAGAGATCAACGGCTATCTTAAGTTCACATGTGTCAGAAAAAACCCATCAGATTACACATCGACCGTTGATGCTCTGCAAGTGTTAGAATTACTAAACCTCAAAAAACCTGGCCCCACTAATAGCATATCTAGTCCTACTATGTGGATCAATCAAATACCTCTAAATCAACACACCTAGCATGTGGACCCGTCACACATTATCCCCTCTAAAAAGGTAGAATCGATGATCGGAAAATGATCTTAAACCTCTAACACATCCCATAAGATCATGCACCCATCGTTGATTTTCTAACAATGTCAGGACACTCTAAAACATCTGAAAACTAGGTCCCACTGACAACTACCAATGTATTAATACATGGACCAATCATACACCACCATTTGTGCATACGTGTCACCTTGGACCCACAGTTTGAAGTGTCATTTCATAAAGAGAATCAATGATCATCATAAGATCGCAAGCCTTTGCCAAAACCCTTGCAAACTTATGACAACTGTCAGATGAAGATGTTGTTAGAGCTGAGCCCAGGAAAATATAAGCCAAAACATTAGGAAAAAATAATTGGTGAGACTTAGGCTTTAGGGAAAAAAAAGGCACTGAGGACTATAGGAAAAATTAAAGGCCACCGAGGATAAAACTTAGGAAGAATTTAAATGGGGGCCAACCAAAAATATAAAGCGCATGCATCTAAAGGTTTTTAAGTGGCCTAAAAAAGTAACTTTAAAATAGAACAAGGCCAGGGCATTACAAAGGGTTTTTTATGCAACGGCTAGATTTTTGAAATTTCTAAGCTTAGGGTTTATGCCAGAGACCTAAATACAACTGTAGACACCAGAAGAAAAGAGCTAGAGCCATGAAAATTTTTCAAGGTGCTAACAGTGGCTCTGTCTGGGGATGTATGCCTCCTGTAGGCATAGCAAGGACTTAAAATCACTGGTTAAAGCAGACCATCCCACTAGAAAACTGACAACAGAGAGCAATAGGACCAAAAACCCTATAGACCAGGACAAAATAGGATAGGGGCAAGCAACTTTACAAAATTTATAGAATGTACAGACCTAACTACTATTCATGGAAATAAAATACCTTCAATTGAAGTATTTCTTCAAGAATTGTCCATGAACTGGCAATTCCTGAACTTCATCATTTAACTCTTTCACAATGTATGAATCCTGGCCCCATTTTTCATGAATTTGATATGGCCCTAGCCAGATGGGATCAAATTTACCATGTTTTCCTTTATCCTCCAATTTGGCATTCCAAATTAACACCAAATCACCAGGTACAAACCTCCTGTCAACAGTCTTCTTATCATACAAATTCTTAACCTGTAACTGCAATTTGGCATTTCTTACAACTGACTCTCTTCTAGTCTCATCCAACCTAATGAGATCCTCAATTCTCAATTGCATCTCATCATCTATGTCATCATCATATATTTGCACAAATTTGTACATTTCCAATAAATTATTCTAAGGCATTCTTGCATGTATTCCATATACTAGGTCAAAGAGTGCACAACCAATTGCCCTCTTTACAGTTACCCTATCAGCCCATAGAGCTAATGGAAATTTTGAATTCCATGCCCTCTTATTCCTTTCAAGAATCCTCTTGAGGATCTTAATCAAACTCTTATTAGTAGATTTTGCCTGACCATTTCCTTGTGGATGATAAGGTGAGGAATAAGAAATCTGAATTCCTAAACCATTGCAAAAGTCCTTATATTCAACAGACTTGAAGCACATGGCATTGTCACTAACAATCCTCTCAGGGCAACCAAACCTTGTAACAATGTTGTTCAATAAGAAATCAGCTACCACCTTACTTGTTGCATTTCTTGTTGGTATAGCCTCTACCCACTTTGTAAAGTAATCAGTGGCAACTAAGATCCATGAGTGTCCTCCACTTGACTTGTTTGGTATCTCCCCTATGAAATCAATTCCCCATTGTTGGAAAGGAGCTTGTATTTCTACTGGTTTTAATGGCATGTTAACTAAAAATCTAAGCTTACCAAAGAACCTTTGACAAGCATCACATCTCCTTACCAACTTCTCTGCATCCTTGAAGATTGTGGGCCACCAGAATCCTACTCTCAAGATTTTATGAGAAGTTGTTTTACCCATGTAATGTCCACCACAAACTCCCTCATGCATTTCTTTTAACAACTTGTTAGCCTGATCTTCATCAACACATTTCAAAAGTATACAATCTAAATTCTTTCTATATAATTTACATTTCACAATTACATACTTGATGGCCTGTAATTTCAATGTCCTCTTCTGATTATCATTCATTCCTGTTGAACATCTCAAAATTATCAAGTAATAGATAATATCTTGATACCAAACACAATCATCCATATCACATGTATAATAAATTTTAGAATGATTTAACTAATTAGCATCAAGATTGGATTGAGCCATCAGTTTTTCCAATCCTTCTCCTCTAACCATTTTAGTAATTTGGACATCAACATTGAATTCTTGGATCCTATTTATCCATCTACATCTTCTCCCAGACACCTCCTGCTATGAGAAAATATCCTTCATAGCTGCACTTGGCACAAAAGCAATCACAACTGCCCCCATCAAGTAACACCTAAAAGCCTTGACTACCTTGAAAAGTGCATATGCTTGTTTCTCATTTATGTCATTCTTCAATTCAGCAGCCTGCAAAGATTTACTGAAAAATGCAATAGGCTACTCAAAACCATCCTTATTTTTCTGTAACAAAACTACAGCAATAGTATGACAAGATGCAAAGGAAAAGATATGCATTGGGACATTATAATCAGGTGCCTTAAGCACTGGTGCATCTTTGATAGCTTGCTTCATATTTTTGAAAGCCTCATCAGGCTCACCTTCCCAATTGATTGCAGATCCCTTCTTCAACATCTTAGAAATAGGTCTAGTAACCTCTGCAAAATTTGTCACAAACCTCCTTAAGAAATTGACCTGACCAAAGAAGGACTGAATCCATTTAAAATTCTTTGGTCTCTAAATTTTATCAATAGCTGCTACCCTCTCAGGGTCAATTCTCACTCCTTACTTCCCAACTAAGTGGCCAAGCAACTTATCTTCAGTGACACCAAATGCACATTTCCTTGGATTTAATGAAATACCATATTCCAAAGCCCTTACAAATATTTTCTCTAAATGAGTACAATGGTCCTCTTCCTTCTTGGAATAGGAAATTAATTCATCTTGATAAATAACAAGGAAATCATTTATAAAATTTGAAAAGGCAACATCCATTGCCCTCTTAAAAGTAGAACCAGCATTTGTGAGACCAAAAGGCATTCTCACATAAACATGTCCCCCAAGGTGTAGTAAAAGATATTTTGAATTTCTCTGATTCTTTTACAATTACCTAATTGTAACTAGAGAAACCATCCATCATAGACATCAATTCTGATCTGGTTACTTTCTGCAACATAGCCTCCATATTGGGTAGACAATATTATAGCCTTAGATTATGCTCCCAATCACAAAGCAACTCAGATTAGCCAAATCAACTTTGGGATCACAAAGCAACTCAAATTAGCCAAGAAAGCAAGAGATAGCCAAGAAGGAAAGAAAATAGCGATCTGACTCCAAAGAATGAAGTGCAGAGAGATAGAAAATCCTGCATGGTCAGCCTGGTAGTGATAGTACTGAACACTTAGGAAAGAGATAGCCAATAAGATATGATATGTCTACCCCCTTGGGATCAAAAGTGAAATCCAGGTAGAGGGAAAGCAAAAGCCAGAGCAGCATGATCAAATCACTAGAAATCATAATCAAAGAGAGAGAATAGAATAACCATCAAGCAGTGAAGATATGCCCCACACATGGGACCCAGGGCATGAACCAAGTAGTCCCTCAACCCAAAAACACCACAGGGGGGAAGAATTTGAACTTGAGATTGAAAGTGAATGAAAGACTATAACTTTGAAAGAGATGGAGATGAAGAGGTGAAGAATGCCCCAATGAAGATCAAAGGATCAGGCCTCAAAAGGTTAGCCAACTGCGTGAAAGAGGGGGAAAAGGTGATTTGGATGATCAAGGTGAACTTGGATTTCGGTTTCAATCCCGAAATGTAAGGAAAATGATGGGATATGAAAGACTAGAAGTGAAAGACATGATCAGGAAGAAGTGAAAGGTGAATGTAGTTGATTAAAAAGTCCATGAAAGATGAAAGGAGAGCTCTCTCCATATGCAAGATGCAAAACTAATCTAACATGAACCTAAGAATGCAAGCTACATGAAAAGTGGTTTACGTGCAAGGTTACAAAGCCAATAGACATCTAATATTCATCATTGAGTGTTATTGGTAGCATCGCAAGATCATACAATACACACTAGCATAACTATGTGGATCTGAATATGATCTATATCAGATAGAAATGTGGAAATCTCACTTAGGCATCAAAGAAATGTAGGTCAAGATGACTAGTGCAGTGAGATTACCTAAGTTTGATATAGCAAGATTATGCTCGCATCAAGACACAAGAAAGTCAAGATGACTAGAAGCATGCACTCGCAAAATAGTCAAGGATAATACCTTGTAGATCCCAATGTCAAGTGGAACAAGCATAAATGCTAATGACAGTAAGGATCAACAAAATATACCCACAGGCAGAAAGCAAATAAAACATGTTCTCATTCCCTCAGTCTTCTAGCTATGCATCATCAAAAATGATCATAGGGGGAGAACACTCAGCAAAGAAATCATCATAGACATCACACAAAGAAATGAAGCCAAGCACGTCTTAGCGAGTCAAATGTTTAAGTGCATGTGTGTAGGTCATAGAGTCAAACTTTGAGTATCGCATCTGCTAGTGAGAAATATTGCATCATCTAGACTACGAGTAGGACATCTGATAAGTGTTAAGAAACACTTGACGCTAGGGTAATGTTGGAAAACATAGTTGGGGTGGTGTTGAAAAACACCATTTGCGAGGTGCCCAAGAAACTCAGATGCACAAAGAGACCCAAGATAAGCTAGAACAACGGATGCCCCCTAGACTAAGACAAGAGTCAATTCTAGGCTCAGAGAGGCAAAGCGAGAAGTGGAGTGAAAGAGCACCATGCAAGACTGATAGACATAGGTGCAGAGGGTCTCAAGCAGTGCCTATTTCTAGGTTTTCACCACTTGATAGATTTATTGCAATTTTTTCAAGATTTTTAATAATTTTTTTCTATTTTTTCTACCAAGGCACTTTTTCAATTTTTTGAATTTTTTGAATTTTTTTGGTGAGACATCAAAGCACCTATTGCTAGGTTTTCACTAGGATGCTCATTTTTTCAGTAAGTTTTATGCTTTTAGGATTTTTTCAGCATCATATATGAATTTTTTTGGAGTTTTTCAGGATCATAAAGTATGTACAAAGAATGCCCCCAGACAGAATGGGCATCAAACTCTCAAGAAAGATCACATCATGTAGTCCCAATGTCCAGGAAGGTGAGGGACACGATGGATAAGTAAGCTGGTGGAAGAGATGGAAGATGAAGGAGAATAAAGGGAAGAAATCCTCAATGGAAAACTCCTCAAGAGTACTCAAGCTAGGGAAAAATTATCATGTAAAGCACATTTGGACAAGCAATAAGAGGCTAGCATAGGATAAGTCACAAAAGCACACTGTAAAAGAAGGAAAGGATGTAGTCCAAAGGAGTAGACATGTCAAGAGACTTCATAGCATCATGTTTTACTCTTTTTATTAGATCAAGACCAAAGGGGAAAAGGATAGAAAAAGGCTAGAATGAATGGAGGAAAATAAATATGAAGGCTAAACATGAATGGAATGAAAGCAAGATCATCATAAGATAGCTCACAAGATAGCCAAATATTCAAGTATAGGTCAACATTGTCAAGATCAAAGAGAGAAGATGGAATGTATGAAAAATGTAGAAGAACTACACATGATGCCTAATTGCTAGGTTTTCATCATGGTACTTATCCAAGGCACCACAATGGAGTGGTTTTCACCATAGGATGAATTTGTTTATCTTTATTGTTGCTACCAAGGTGCCTGTTTCCAAGTTTTCACCATGGCACATTTTCAATTTTTTTTCTTTTTTCTTTTTTCTGGAAGAAGGCAAGCTTTGCAGATAATGCTCCTTGAAAGGATAAACCATGATATGCTAAGGATTCAAAATGATATGCTCAAAGATGCTGATAGGGAAAGGAAGATGGAAGAGAAAAAAGGAGGATAAGGTTTTATGTAAAGCAAGTGAGGCTGGAAGATAGGAGGAATAGGCAAGTGAGGAAAAATGATAGAAGGTAGAAGGATAATGAACGAAAGGATTGTGAAAGGGGAGATAGAAAGGGAGGCAAGATCAAAATTGACACACACCTTGAAGGGTAGTGAGAAGGTGAAGGAAATGTGAATGAAGGAATACGAGAAGGAATATGGTGAATGTTTAGCAGAGGTTGCGGTTTAGGCGCATGGAATTGAAGATCATTTTTGGAAGAAGATGAAGTGGAAGCCTTTGGAAGCTTGAATGTCAACTTCACTTGTTTCTCAACATTAGACTCTTTCAAGAGAGACTTTGGAATCCATATAGCCTTAGGCTTTTTATTTCCTTTTGATGATTTAGAGAGAATATCTTCAATGATGGATTTTGGAACCCATACTTGTCTTGTAGTTTTCTTCTTAGATATCTCTTTTGACTTTATGCTTCCATGTCGATTAGAGGAGACATGGTGATCTTCTTTTTTTTATGGATTCTTGTATTGCTTCTTTTTCTTGTATTGAAAATTCAAGTTACTTCCAAAAGACTTGGGACTTGTGGAAGAAGAAGGATGATATGACTAGTTTAGATGGGTGAGTGGATGAAAAGGATTCAAGGGTATGCATCTATGTTGATCTTGAAGAAAGATAGGAGATGGAGGGACGTAAGGACCCAAGATGGATGAAAAATTAGGAGAATTAGGAGGGGAAAGTGAAGGGACATAAGGGCCCAATATGGAAGGAAGACATGAAGCCCTTAGCAGTGGTGGAGGAGGTCCAAGGATGGACATGGAAGATGCAAAAGGATAATCAATAAGTTCATCAGCGTCTATATGACAACCAAGGATATCAACATCTTTGGAGTGAGCATTGGAATTTTCAATAGAATTGTGGACATCTTGAATAGGAGCATCTTCCTTGATAGGATTGTCAAAGCTTGCAAAGACTTAGGAAGAGTAGAAAGCGAAAGTGAGCATGGAGTGATAGAACAAGAAGATGGAAGACTTTGATCTTGACAAGGACCTTTGGGTAGCATAAGCATATCAACTTTATTTTGATTTTCAATAGGCATTACATCAGAAGTAACAACACCATTTTTAATAACCTTAATTGAAACATCATCTTTGGAAAGTGTAAGTGTGGTAAGGTTATTTTGATTGTCAATAAGCTCAATGGTTCAAGTAGTAGCTTGATCATGCTTAGGAGATGGTGGAATGAATGCAGAAGAGCGTAGAGGATCAAAAGAACCATGAAATGGATCAGAGACATCATGAAAATAATTGGATGAAATGGAGGGTTCTTGATCTTGATCTTTTTCTATATTCTTTTCTTTATCATTTTTAAAGTCCTCTTGACATGGAGCCACTTCTAAGAACAAGGAAGCATGTTGGGATTGTATGGAAGACTTTAGAAGAGATGGTGAAGAATTAGCTGAAGTAGGCAGTATAGCAGACAAAGGCTTAAGATCTTTCCATTTAGCATCATTAGAAGGATTTGCAGCCAATTGAAGGTTAGCTTGAGTTTCTTCAAGAGGTAGCCCTTGAGGATAACTATAGGGAAATGCATGAAAAGAATTAGGATCTTTGTTGGATGAAGGATTTGTGACACATTTGGAAGACTTAGAAGCTTTAGGAAATGTATGAGTATTGGAAGAAGTAGGGGATGGAAGGGGACTATCACAAGACAAAGGTTCAGTATTAACATGATCTTGCTCAGAAGTGCAATTTTGATTTTCAGCAGTGGAATTCTTAGAGGAAAGATTCTTGTAGTAGTAATGTTTATAATCAGCATGTTGCATTTTATAGTCCTCAGCCATAGTAGATGGATCATCATCAAGGTATTGTTTACAAACATAACCAAACAATCAGAATCATATGGATCACCATCACAATCTCTCCAATATGACAACCCATTTTCAGTAAGCATGAGTCTGCGACCAGGAGGACTTTGAGGAATAGAGGTGTCATAAGTATCACTACATTGTCCATCATCATAGTCATCAAAAGTATTACAGGGATTGTCATGTTGCTCATTATGGTATGGCTCATGAAGAAAAGAAAGACTCTTGGGGCAAGTAGAGGAAGAACAAGATCGTGAAGAAGAGGAAATTAAAGACTTAGTGAAAGAAGAAAACTTAGCTAAGGAAGAATTCGAATGATGTTGAGAAGAGTCATGATAAGATTTGGAAGTTGAAGAAGGAGAATAATGTCTGGAAAAGGCATGGTAAGATGTGGAAGATGAGGAATGATGAGAAGACCTAGAAGATAAAGAGTGATTGGAAGAAGGAGATTGTGAGAGAATCATGTCTATAATCCTAGCAAAGGCGTCGGACTCAAGCATCTTTTTGTTTACTCTTGCCTTAAGTTGATGACTTGAGGGATGGTTGGAAAAATAATACTGTTTGAATTGAGCAATGAGTTCGAGATCATCCCTTCTCAAGAGAGGTTCTATAGCAAGATAGTTGAAACTCATGATTCTAGAAGAGGAGGAATCAAGCATGAAAGAAATGAATAGAAGAGATGAAATAGAAGAAGGTAGACTAGATAATAAGAGGAAAAGAATCAAGAGGACATGAAAATTTTAGGAAGAAGAGAAAGAAGCATGAAGAAAGAAGAGAAAGGATGAAAATGGGAGACTAGGAAGACATGAGAGGTGTGGAAGAAAGGTGACCAAGAGTCATTTTGAGCAAATTGATACCATTGGAATTCATTTGGATATTGAGCAACATGACATAGCACCTAAGGTTTGACCTGGACTGACCAAGGATGACTGGAACTGACACAAATCAACTTTGGATTGCAAGTAGCAGTGAGATAGCAAAATAACTTTGTGCAACAGTTCCTAGGCAAACAATGTGACTCTTAACCAGTGAACGTGAAAAACTCAGTTTTGAAAGCAATTGGTCAATGTTTCAGTTTGGCAAGCAATTTGTTTAGTTTTGTTGGTTCCAAATGTAGTGAAAGCAGTAATCAGACAAGTTTGCAAACAGTAGGTGATCAAACATGTCATAAAACACTTGAAACAAGGGCAAAGGCAACCTTGCCAAGACAAGAACTTGTGATATCAAAATAGAAAATCTTATGAATGCTACTGTAATGTTGAATGTTGAGAACATTTAAACTGGTATAGCACAATCAAAGACAATTCAAGCAATTACTACCTAGAAGGAAAAGTCTCATTACTTAACAACTTGGCCCACAACTTGATGTCCCCTTGCCTCACACCAAGTGGTTGCCCACAAGAGATATTGGTGTTGTCATGGAAGTGTCAAAAACACAACCAAAGGAACACATATGGTGAGTATCTTGAGGTGATCTAGGTAAGTCCACATGGATCAATCCTTGCACCAAGAAGCTAAGCGACTAAAATAAGGTGGCCTCTATCTAAAGGTTCATAGTAAGGGCTTCCGTTCATAGCACCCCTCTTGTTCCTCATAAAGGATGAGGACCTCGTGGCCTCAAGAGTACCTTAAGCATTCTTTCTCAATGCTTTTCCCATGGTCACAATCCCATGAGCTACTAACATCAAGCGAAGACAAGTGTTATGTCTACCAAAGTTTTGTGTCCTTGATAGCCTTGAGATTATACTGGGTTGGAAGAGCCGGCAAAAAGCTTGTCCTGACTTGGGTCATTCCTCTTGATTGCTCAAGAGTAGGCCCGCTAAAGGATTCTAAATCTAAACAAAAAGTGGATCAATTCTTGAGGTTCAAGGTTTTTGGTTCACCACAAGGGTGAAGAGCATACTCCCCTATCTCAAAAACTTCACCCAAACACACCAAGCAAATATTTAGTTACCCCCTTGCTTTCAAAATCCCAAGATGGGTCAAGATTTTTGTTTCACCACAAGGGTGAAGAACATACTCTCCTACCACCTCAAAATTCCTACAACAAGGTATTAAGTGCCTATGAAATGAAACAACTAGTATATGCCGCACTTAATAAAGAAAGCAATTAAACAAGCACTTGATTTGGTTTTTATGCTTAGGGCAGCCCTGCAAAAACCATTAGTAGCCCTCTTTGACATGCGCTCTTTTGGAAAATTTCAAGCAATGAGAGCACCTACAAGCACAACTTGTTAGCTCCACAATGGCTAGCACATCAAAAATTAGATAATCTGCATGTAAAGTAGCTAATCAAATGATAAAATCTGAAAATGAAACCATCATGGTTGGATTAGGCTCGGAAAGACCTTTCCAATGATATATCACACTTTGATTTTCAATACCATTTGCAAAATTTCCAAAAAAAAAAGGTGCCCATTTTCCAGAGTGGCACGGATTTGAAAACGCTAAAATTTTCAAAAATTTAGAAAAATTGGAAACAGCAAACAAAACTGACCAATCTAAAACTCTAGTCTCTGTCTGTCACAGAATTTTGCATGAGACAGTACCAAACCACGTGAGAAAATGCAGAAGCTCACGTGAGAAAGTACAGAACCGCGCGCGAGAAATCACAAGCCCGCGTGAGAAATCACAAGCCCATGCGAGAAAACATAGTCTCGCGTGAGAAAATACTAGCCCACACGAGAAAGTGCTTCATTAGCAGATCCTCACGTGATACAGTGAGAAACCTCACATGAGATTCTATGATAGTGACGCACAGAAGTACAGACAACGTACCAAAATCACAAAAAAAAATCAAATGATAAAGTACATAACCATAGTATAGCCTCAATGATCTCATATAGAAGTATCGCGCAATACTCTGAGATAGAAAACTAGAGACTGCAAAATTTTTGAAAAATAATCCAAAAAATGACAAAAAATGCAAGAAACTAAAGGACAAAGCCTATCTACTCTAGCCCACGGTGGGCACCAAAAATGTACACACTAAAATGGTGCACTTCTATGAACCATTACATGAAAGGTTTCTTAAGAATGAGGCCTCACAAAGTGGCTCATAGCTCTCTATGCATGGAGTTGCAAGGGACTATGATGCATTTGCTCTCAGCTAGAGCTACAAGCTTGTGACCCTGCTAGTCAACCACACAATGAGAGATTCAAATGAGGACAAGGGAAAGAGTGCCAATATCCTCAAGAATCACTATGAAAGTACAATGCAAACTAGTCTAGAGAAATGAAAATGCAATGCAACTAAGCTATGAAATGGAAAGAACAAGTGTTACAAATCCCTCCTATTAAGCTATGTGAAGTTATCTATTGCATAAAAGAAACTAAGCTATGAAATGAAGCTATGGATGCTATGATAATGCAAGAAATGAAGTCTAAACTATGAAGCAATGAGAAAATCCATGAAAATCTTGATGTAGCAATGATCTCCAAAAGCTCCAAATGCACCTAGAAAACCTGCAACATAACAATAGCATGAAAGAGATGGATATGCAAATGAAGGAGAGAGCTCTCCTTTTATAAGAAATGCAAAGGAATGGACTATGGAGATTAAGAGGCAAAAGTCTCAATCAACGATGGAGCTTGAAAGAGGAGCAATCCATGTGCACAAGTATCCTCCAATAGGAAAATAGGAGTTGACTTTATGTCCATATGAGACAAAAAGTGCTTTTCTCCTTTTTATAAAATAGGAATAATGCTTTATTTGTGCAACTTAGGATAAAAGGAAAGTGGGGGCTTTTTATTTAATAAAAGGGGAGGAAATATTCTTTTTAATCAAATAAAGACTTAGGATAAATGATTAGCCCATAGGATAAAAATCCAATATATGATCGAAATTAAGATTTGATTAAGAAATTGATAGTGTTGAAAATATTGATTATTGATAAAACTGATTCAGGATTGATAAATCAAATAAATGGGGCCCAAAGTCTAGGCGACCATTTTTGGGTGCATACAATAGTTATCCTTTAATGAGTTGATGTTCAAATTCCTGAAGTCCACACAAAGTCTAATGTCACCATTCTTCTTTCTCACAGGAACAAGGTTTGACACCCAAGAAGAGTGCCTTATAGGCTTGATAATTCCAACATCTCTCAGCTTCATTAATTCTTGTTGCATCTTGGGTGCTAAAGTGGGATTTATAGGCCTTTGTTTTTGCCAGAAAGGTTTAGCATCTTCTTTCAATGGCATAATATGCTGAAACAAATATTCTCTATAAAACTTTAGGTCATCATATGACCATGCAAAAACATGCTTGAATTTTCTCAATAATTCAATCAGAGATTTTCTCACATTGTGAGACATGTCCCTACCAATGTATACCTTCTTAGGTGCCTCATGTGTTCCAAGATTTATCTCCTCTAGATCAGCATGATCTTCTCTTTTGATATTTTTTTGAATTCTATCCTTGTTATCAAAGATAGTTTCCAAAACAACAAGCCCCTTGGGCACCTTGTTAGTTCTAAGTTGAATAACCTCATTGCCAAAGACAACCTCCTTTCCTTCTAAAGTCTCAACCAAGGCTGAACAATCAAATTCTTGACTATGATACTAATCTTCATAATTCAAAAACTTCAAGATATCATTATCATCATCAAAAACTTGCCAATTTTCAATATTGTCTGGTACACTAGGCCTAGCCTAAATTTCAACTTTAGAAATACCAGTAAATGTAATATCACTGGGATTGATTGCTATATTGGCTAACAAGTCAGCCATCTTATTGTTACTCCTATCCTTCCAATCAATATTGAAGGCATCAAATTGTTCAATCAAATCCCAAACTGCATTCCTATATTGTTTTAACCTTTTGTTCTTGGAAGCATATATTGACTTGACATGGGACACCACCAACTCAGAATCACCAACAACACTTAAGAACTTAATACCATGCTTTTGTGCCAACCTCAGTCCTAACAACAATGCCTCATATTTTTCTATATTGTTGGTACAAAAGAAATTCAATGTGAAAGAAAATTTGTAGGTGTTTCCATTAGGATAAATAAGTAAAATACCTACTCCTACTCCATCCTTGCAATTTGCACCATCAAAGTACATTACCCACAAATCACCCTTCATAGAATTAACACTTCCCTCAATAGAGATAGGTGACAAAATAGGTTCCTTCTCAAGTATAGGGATCTCTGCCCTGAAAGCATTAATATCAGTATCCACAAAACATGTAGTTTCATTATCAATACTTCTCTCAATCATGTGGCATACTCTTGGTTCTTGATCAATCTTGACAAACTAATCATCAATCTTGAAAGTGGCATAGGATAGATCACACTATAAACTTCCACCCATGGTAGCACTCCACCTTCTAGATAGCAGCATCCCATAACGAGGAGGGATGTCCACCACCAGAACACTCATTGTTAACTCTTTCTCTGGATATGCTGCCAACCTATATGGCATTGCATTGATAGTCCCAATAACTGGTACCTCCCTCTGATCCATTGCACAACATCTTCCTTGAACTATATCAACTTTAAGGCCCAACTTTTCCATAATCTTAAAAGGAATAACAATATTAGAGGCACCACTATCAATCATACAATTTCTTAATTTCATTCCATTCACAAGGACACTTAAAAAGAATGGATCAATGTTTTCAAGGCTAGCATTGAAAAAATGATCCAAATATATAGGAGAAATTTGAGATACAATTCCATGAGCAAAAAAACCTTTCAAAACCTTAACTTGGGATTCATTGCATGCAACATCATTGTTATGAACATTATCTACCCATGCAATAGCTCTATCTTTGTGTTCAGGGATCCTCAATAATTCTGACAATGGAACCTTAACTATAATTTGGGACAATACAGATAACATATCAATAGGAGCAGAGGAAGGAATCTTGATCTACACTGCTTTAGTATCTCTTTGTTTGTCTGATACATTAGGTGTATTGACCACCCTCATATTTTCAATCTTAGCCATTATGTTAACTGGCTTCTCAGTCTCACTAGAAAATCTTTCAACTCCAACTTCCTTAGGCTCACAATTCTTACCTTTTACAATCTTGAATTTCACCATGTGATCACCTTTCGATTTGTTCTCATTAGGCACTCCAGAGTTGGTACTCTTTATAAACATTCCTACAGCTTTCCCATTTGTATCCCTTTCCACCATGCCTCTAGTTTGCACTTGGGCAATCATTTCTATAGTAATCCTATCCATCTCTTCTCTAAAAGGTCTCCTTAAATTTACTAGCTCAGAAGAAGAGTTCATGTTACATGTCTTCTTATCAATGTCTTCACTATTAGAAAAAACCTCTTGATGAAAAAGGGCCTGATTGTGTCTCTTCACATTTACATCTACTTCTTCATCAAAATCCAAATCATATTCATATCCTAGATATGAAGTAGCCATGTTGCATCCAATATCATCTTGATCTTCTTCTTGATCTATCTCCTCATTGCCACAATCTTGATTCATAGCCATAGAATGTGCAACCACACAAATGCTCTACAGAATGAGGAGACTGGCATGCAACACACCAAGATATGTCCTCCATGACATTTATTAAATCTTTTTGTAGAGGGTCAAGGACACCTCTGTCATTATTTCATCTTGGAGCAGGGACAATTGGCTTGCCATCCTTCCATTGGGTGTTGTAGGGGTAGTTCTGCAATCTATTCTACTAATTGAAATTGTTGTTGAACTGAGGCCTTTCATTGGTAGGAGCACTGATGTTCCTATTTGTAGGTTCCTTCAAGTCCTTCAATGCATTAAGCACCTTATCCAATTTATCTTCTTCTTTCCTCCTAGTTCCAACATTCCTATCATTTTCTTTTTTATATTTCTTGTCCCCAAACAGCTTAGGGTCATCTCTCTTCCCACCCAATTTTCCTGATATCTTCATATTGTTCTCAATGTTGACAGCAATCCTAAAATAATCTCTAAGAGCTCTTGGTTCTTTTTCCCTCAACAAGTATCCCATCTTTCCATCAAATGCATTGAAGTATGTAGTTAGACAAACATTGTCATCTAACCGCATAACTTGGAACAACTTATGCATACCCTTCTGAAATCTCATGTTGAATTCAGCTGCAGACTCATTCTAATTTTTCCTTATGGTATTGAATTCATTCAACATGAAAATAGCATTAGGCCTATCACCATACTACTCTTTGAAGCATCTCTCAAAGGAATCCCAAGTATCAATACATTTATTAGGAAGTCTCTTAAACCAATCTCTAGCATCCTCCATTAGAGATTGAACAAACAATTTCATGACTACATCCTCATGCTCTACCTCATAATCATTACGCATATCAACAAATAGCCTAAGATGCTCCTTACAACTAATAACATTATTACCAGAAAACTTAGGTACCTTATCTCTTATATCATTTGAAAAAGCATTTGGGTAGCCTGGTATCCCATCAAAACTAATTTTCCTATAGCCTTCTAGTTGCATAGGTCTTCTTTGAAATCCTAAACTAGTGTTCCCACTAGAATTATTATTTTTATCTACATTCCCACCCACTTGAACATTTGACTATCTATTAGGATCAACAAATGATTTGGTAGATACATTAGGAATTAGAATACTAGTAGTAGCATTGCTAAGTGGAACAGTAGTGTTCATAGATGGCATACCTAGTTCAGTAGCAGAAGGGCCATGAACATTAGCTAATGAAGCCTTCAAGAACTAGATCTTTCTCCTTTTCTCCATAATAGAAGCATCAACTTCAGCTCTTTCCAACTCTTGAGCAAGAGCTTCATCCTCTTTTATTTTTCTTTCTATCTCTGTCTCCCTATTTGATTTAGGTGGTGGGATCCCTGGTATTGTCACTAGTTTTCTTATTTGGACACCCACCATCTTCTGCTTTCCTTTTTCATTAATAACTATAGTAGGCCTAGTGATCTCATGTCCATTCCCACCCTTAGGAAATGTATCATAAGTCTGCACTTGTCTAATCATAGGGCCCTAATCATCAAACTCATGGTCTTGCAACAAGCATTCCTACTCACTTCTTAGAGCTTCAAGATCACCAAAAACATCATGTTGTAACACCCTAGGAGTAGAAGCAAGCATCTTGTTTCTCTCCTTCATTTCATTAATTATTCTAAGGAGAGACTATCTTTCTATTAGAGCATTCACCTTTTCAGCTTCTCTCTCCTCTTGTAACCTTTTATGTATGGCATCCTACTTTGCCAACTGCAACCTAAGTGCATTTAGGTCATGTGGTTCTATCATAATGTCTTTAGAGCTTGATGAAACTTCCACATCAGTAGGATGCTGATATGGGAAATGCACTTGTCATGTTCTCATGGGCTCCCTTCTGAAATTATCCTCATCAAGATCTAAATCAATCTCAAAACCCATCTCTCTGGCTTGTTCATCCTGACCTGCAGGTAATGAACCCTTGTTTTGAAATACAACCTCTGGGGTGTCATAAAATTTATCTTCAGAGTGACCACCATCTAATCTAGAAACTCTATCTTGTGAACCTTCCTCACTTGAGGAAACATGTGGTGCTCTACCTCTTGTATTTCTTTGTTCTCTTATAGGAGCACTAGTAGACTCACCATTTCTCCTGATCCAACTCTTCTTCTCCTATCTAGGCAATTGTTCTAGAGTGACCTCTGAATTTTTTCTGACAAAGGACCTAGTATTCCTTCTTTTGTCCATCTTTTACTTATGACACTGGTTCTTAACCTTTTGAGTCACCACCCACCAAAGTAAGGAATTTGTAACTGAATACAATAGGAAAACAAGAGTGCACCTTGCAAACTTTTATGTCTAGACTCTCCCCAGTAGAGTCACCATTTTGTTGGGAGTTCCCTTTGATCTTCAACTTGTAGATTTATACTTTGATGGATAACTTTAATATAACTTTGACTCTATCACCACTCCAAAGTCTACAAGCAAGAGAGCCAATTAACAAGGATCAACAATGAGATCCTCCTACACTTTGAGCCTTAATGCTCAGGTGGGTGTACCCTTGATTCACTTCTTGAAAGGAATCACTAAATGTTATACCACTATACCACTATACTAATTGATTAAAGATTTTTTCATTTAAATGTGTGTGTGATTGATGACGATGGACTGCTTCCAAAGAATAGATCAGTGCCTTATCCTAGGGCAAACAGTCACTTAATAAAACATATCAACCTAAAACCTTAACTCAAATACAAATGAACTTAGAGTAAGTGCTTTTCCTATTACCCCTTTCACTCCCAAACATGATCATCAAATTCCAATCTAACAAATGAACTCACTGAGATCATCCTAAAGGCTTTAATCCTAACTTTGTTAGGAACTCCAAGCTGACATCACAATACTCTTTGTTTACCATATGCTAATCCACTTTGTGACCTTAACATATATGAATCCACAATCAGAACAAGAAGATAATCAATAGTTTGAGACAAGAATTCAAGTGTATTCTCATTAAATTTTAGAATCAATACATTACCAAGGAAATAGATGCTAGGATCAAGACCCAAAATCCAAGCTCTTCTTGTTTAGTATAATACCATCAACAACTAGGGACCAAAAAGAAAGTTTTTTGGAACCGTTACAAAATTAAAAAAAGGCTACAATATATACCCCATAGTCATCTTGGAAACCCAAAATAGGTTGCAGCAAGCTACAGATGACTAGGGTTAGGGTTTCAACAACCCAACCCACTAAAAATAGTCAAAAATTTAAAAATAGGGGAAGAAACCCAGGCAATCAGGAGAAAACAAATCCTGGAGTGATCCTGAATCATGATAATACCACTAAGAAAGTACTGAGAATCCACAAAAATGCCCAATTGTCAACCTGTTCGGCCACTTGCAACATGCCTCGAGCACAAAGAACATAGAACAGACTCCTAGAAATGATCATAGAACACCCTGGACCACACTGCAACAGTTTGAAAATCATTTCCACCGACCTGAGCTGCTTAAACATTGAATTTTAGTCCTTTTGGTTGGAGGAAACCCTTCACAAATTTAAATTTGAAATCAAACAGCTAGTTTAAGGTGCTAGTAGTGAATCGGCAGTCAACATTTGAATTTGGATCAAGTTTATATCATGACCGTTAGATCCTTTATTTTTGCAGGCCTTTTGTCTTTAACCTATCCAGATACCTCAGGTTAACTCTTAGTGACCATGTGACAAGGCATTTTCCTATTTGCAAAGTGAAAACACTAACCCACCTTTAACTCAATGACCTAGCGAA
Organism: Chamaecyparis obtusa; assembly: GCA_027943335.1. Lineage (NCBI taxonomy): Eukaryota > Viridiplantae > Streptophyta > Pinopsida > Cupressales > Cupressaceae > Chamaecyparis > Chamaecyparis obtusa. The sequence continues at coordinate 69,380 of BSBK01006744.1, read as the reverse complement.
TAAAGGAAACCTAACTCATCCCAGCTACATCTGGCGAACTGGCGACTGAAGAGTTTTTCCAGTTTATAAAAACACTTTTTACCTCCGCCTATTCATTTAGTGACAATTTGAATGCTTGTTCCCCAAATTTCCAAAACATTTAGAGTACTGCCACCTTTCCACCTAAATAAGTGAAACCTTGGAACATTTATCAAGACTGCTAAATACTTTGTCCAAACCGCCAGAAAGACTGAGAAACTTAACTGGGCTCACATCAAGAAAATTGATGGTTGTCTCATCTTTGCATAGCCCTCCAAGATTCCTCCAAATCATAAGACAACCGTCGGATGAAGAATCTTACCTTTCCCTGACAACCCTCTGACACCAAAAGTGATCAATGACTGTCTTAAGTTCGCATGTGTCAGAAAAAATCCATCAAATTACATGCCAACCGTTGATGCTCTGCAAGTGTCAGAATTACTGAACCTCAAAAAACCTGGCCCCACTGATAGCATATCTAGTTATACTACGTGGACCAATCAAATACTACTAAATTAGCACACCTGGCATGTGGACCCATCACACATTATCCCCTCTGAAAAGGTAGAATCGGTGGTCGGTGCATGATCTTAAACCTCTGACACATCCCATAAGATCATGCACCCATCATTGATTTTCTAACAATGTCAGGACCTTTTGACACATCTGAAAACCAAGTCCCACTGACAACTGCCAACGTATTAATACATGGACCAATCATACACCACCATTTGTGCATACGTGTCACCTTGGACCCATAGTTTGAAGCACTGTGTCATAAAGAGAATCAATGATCAGCGTAAGATTGTAAGCCCCTGACAAAACCCTTGTGAACTTATGACAACCATTGGATGAAGATGTTTTTAGAGTCGGGCCCAGGAAAATATAAGCCAAAACATTAGGAAAAAATAATTGCTGAGACTTAGGCTTTAGGGAAAAAAAAAGGTGCTGAGGACTATTGGAAAAATTAAAGGCCGCCAGGGGTAAACTTAGGAAGAATTTAAATGGGGCCAACCAAAAATATAAAGCACATGCATCTAAAGGTTTTTAAGTGGCCCAAAAAAGTAACTTTAAAATAGAATAGGGCCAGGGCATTACAAATGGTTTTTTATGCAACGGCTAGATTTTTGAAATTTCTAAGCTTAGGGTTTATGCCAGAGACCTAAAAACAACTGCAGAGACTAGAAGAAAAGGGCTAGAGCCATGAAATTTTTTCAAGGTGCTAACATGGCCAAATCTCCAGCTCGGTTCTTCAATAACTAGTTTGATCAAGCATGCATGAATATAGTTTTCACATGAAATCTCTGCAGTTACTTTCTTCCATCATAGTTTCAATAATGAAACTCATATCTCTTATATATATAGGTAAAACATTTTCATATCAACCATTATATTTTTCCACTTAATCTCCTTCATCCATTTTTTCACTTAAACCTTCCTCAACAGATGTGTCTATAACACATTTCAATCTCATCCTTTAGATCATCTTTGAATTTTATCATCTATGGATCTCATAACAAACTTCATCATTAACCTCAAAATCATAACAATATCCATCTCATCACATTCAGTCAGTTGTTCTTAGCATTTAATGTTTTTATCCATACTCGGTTAATACAAAAATATGTCGGTGATAACTAGCTCGGTTATATTGTCACTGGGTATACACTACACTGGTTCAGTGTATACAAAAATCATAAATTACCGACCACATTGACTTGTTCAATTTCAAATCTCTTCATCATAATAGATTAATGTAACATGCTCAAGTCAACAATATAAAGCTATAGCCTCATAAAATAAGTTACCCAATGTTTACCTTTTCCTTCTCTATCATATCCATCTTTTCCTCATGTAGATATCTTTGTTCTTCATCTTTTCTTTCTTTAACAGATGTTCAAATGCTTGCAACTATTATGATAAGTATTGTCAAAACTAGTTGACATCAATGACAACATATTGACTAATTAATCATCTTACATATCATTTTAGTACTTGGTGATCTCTAATCATTATTCTTTCAGTTCATCTAGGTATTCAATCTGTTGTAGTTCATCAATCTGTCCCTTTGGAATTGATGGAAATACAAGAGCAATATGAAAATATGACATACACATACCAAACATGTATTCTAAAACTATGTAAGTAAATGTTATAGCTGGGTAAGTTTTCCCTAGATTGATATTTAATATTTTTAATCACTACAAAACATAACAACATTACATGCAGACTCTCCCTACATATGTGATCTTTTTAGTTCTCAGATTCTTATTCTCAGAAATAGATATTCTACTCTCCCTTTTTTTTTATCACTCTCCCTATTTGTGTTCTCACTTACCTCTTTTTAGATATGATCTCTCTCCCTTTCTGCAATCTTTATGATCTCCTTTCTAATTTTCATATGCAGTCTCTCTCCCTTTGACAACAATGCCAAAGAAAATATGAAAATAACTCTTTAGTAGCCAAGTAGTTCTCTATTGTTCGGTTCATATCAGTAAAGTACCTTTAGTGTATAGATAACCAAACTTTTGTTTTAGCTTCCACAATCTTTCACAACCTTAGAAAAACTAAAGTGTGAGCTTTGTGCATCAACATAAATGATCTTCTGATAAGTATAGGTTGATCTAGCCTACTAATCACCTCAGTGACCTATAGACAGGGGATGGGCCCTAATTCTAGTCCTTAAATATTCAAATGTGTCCTTTGGTAATGGTTTTGTAAAGATATCAGCAAGTTATTCCTTAGATGTTACAAATTCTAGTTTCACTTGCTTCTCTTGAATTTGTTCCCTTAAGTAGTGATACTTAATAGATATGTTCTTTTGTTTAGAATGCATCAGAATATTCTTGGAAATATTTATAGAACTAGTGTTGTCATAATATATAATCACCACTTCATTAATTACCTCATTCATTCCTTCCATCACTTGTCTAATCTAAGCCATATTAGAATAATTTACAAAAAAGAAACATACTCTGCTTCAGTAGTAGACTGAGAGATGCATGTTTGTTTCTTTCTCATCCAAGTCACAATCCTATCTCCTAAAATGAATGTTCCACTAGTTGTTCTCTTTCAATCATCTATGTTTCTAGCCCAATCTGCGTGGGTGTAAACTCTTAGTTTAAATTTTCCTTCCTTAGAATACCATAATCCATATTCTTCAATCTTCTTCAAGTATCTCAGAATTCTTCTAATTGAAACCATATGTGAATCTTTAGGATTGGTAGAAAATCTTACCATAATCCCAACTTCTTGTGCAATATTAGGCCTACTGTGTACAACATACATCAGTTTCCAAATCAAAGATTGGTACAGTGTTTGATTTACCTCTTTAGATTCATAATCCTCTATTAATTTACATCTAGTTACCATAAGTGTTCCTACTAGTTTTGCATCTTTCATTCCAAAAGTTTTCAACACTTCTTTAATGTATTTTGATTTTGTGATGAAAATCCCATCATTCTGTTGTATAATATTGAAATCTAGAGAGAATTTAATCACTCCAAACATTGACATCTTAAATTCCTTTCTCATTTCATCTAAAAACTATTTTCAAATCTCATCTTGTCCACCAAAGATTATATCATCAAAAAATATTTTAGCAATCAAGATGTTATCATCAAAATCTCCTTTCTTGTACAAATTATTGTTTTCACTAGTTCTTACAAAGCCGATATCGATAAGATAAGCATGTAGTCTTTCATACCATGCCCTCGGTGCTTTCTGCAATCCATATAAATCTTTGTGCAATATACATACCATGTCTTTCTAATTTTGATCAACAAACCCTTCAGGTTTTTCTATGTAGACCTCCTATTCAAGAATTCCATTCAGAAAAGTTGATTTCACATCCAGTTGATATACTTGAAATCCCTTATGTGTAGCATATAATAGTAATATATGAACTCCTTCAAGTCTTGCAACAGGTGCAAAGGTTTCACCATAATCAATACCTTCTTCTTGTGCATATCCCTTTCAAAAAAGTCTTTCCTTATTCCTAGTAACTTCTCCATTGTCATTCAACTTATTCTTGAAAATCCACTTAGTACAAATAACATTTTTATCTTTTGGTCTACGTACCACCGTCCATTTCTTATTCTTTTCAATTTGTTCAATTTCCTCATTCATAGCATTTATCCATTCATCATTTTTAAGTGCATCCATAACATTATTAGGTTCAAAATCACAAACTAAGCTTGTATTTTATCTTAACTTACTTCGGGTCATCATGCTAGCTTGCTTATCTCTAATGATTTGATTCTCTAGATAGTGTCTTCTAAAAAATTTTTCTAGCACTTGTTCTCTCCTCTGTTCATCATTTAGTTTAGGTTGATTTCCCTTCTCGGTAGCTTCTTCCTGATTCTCTGTTTGTATTTACTGACCATTGGTACGATTTTCCTGATGCTTGATAGACTCAACCTATGGCTTTGAAAGATATTCTAGATCTTCAACATAAGTAAACCTACCATAGTCTTATGGTTCCTTCATGCTTTATACATCATTCTTTTTAGCAAACTAATCAACTCTTACATTAGCACTTTCAATCATCTTATTAGTAACCTTATTCAAACATTTGTTAGCTTTACTATTAGTAGAATATCCTAAGAATAAACCTTCATCATCTTTGGAGTCAAATTTACCTTTTCTATCATCTTTCATAATATAACACTTACTACCAAAGATTCTAAAATAACTTACACTTGGTGTGTATCCAAACGATAACTTGTAAGGTATCTTGTTTGTGTCTTTCTCTAGTTGAGCTCAGTTGAGGGTGTATACTATAGTGCTAATTGCCTCTCTCCAGTACATCTATGTCACATTTTTCTCAATCATCAAGGTTCTAGCACAATCAACAATAGATTGGTTCCTTCTTTCAACAATTCCATTATGTTGTGGTGTTCTAGGTGTAGAAACCTTCATTTTTAATCCATGCTCATTACAAAAGTTAGTGAGTTCATAAGAAACAAACTCACCTCCCCTATCAAACCTCAAGCATTTCAATACTTTCTAGGTTTATTTCTCAACTTTAGCCTTATACCATTTGAACAATTTGAATGCCTTAGATTTTTCTTTTAAGAACATAACAGTCATCATCCTAGTATAGTCATCAACATATAAAATGAAATATCTATCACCATAGTATCTTTGAGTTCTCATAGGACCACATAGGTCAGTGTGGACCAACTCCAAAATTCCTTTAGATGAATAGCTCATACTTTTAAAAATAGATTTGGTCATCTTTATTTTCTAACATTGATGGCACATAACATGATCAGGTTTTGTTAGCTTAGGAAATCCCCTAACTCTTCTCTTTTTACTAATCTTAACCATGTTATCAAAATTTACATGACATAACCTCTTATGCCATAACCATGCATCTTCATTTTTCACCAGCAAACAAGAAGTTTCAACATTGTCAAGATGAAATAAATTACCTTTTGATTGTCCTCCAGGACCAACAAGCGTTCCATTTTCATCATAGATTTTCACCTTCTTCCTTTCAAATGCAACTTAGTGACTTGAGTTATTCAGTTGTGCTATGCTCAACAAATTATAGTTAAGTCCTTTTACCCAATATGAATTGTCACATCCAGTTCTATCATTAATAAAAATAGATCCTTTTCCTTTTACCATACATGGTGTGTCATTTCCCATTTGTACTTATCCTCCCTTATAATGCTCAAGATGTTCTTATCTTTATCACTAGTCATGTAAAGTGTACAACCACTATCAATGATCCAAGTATCATTTTTACTAACTTTAGAAATAAGTTTTGTATCTACATACCTTTCCTCTTCTTCTGAATCATCGTTCATTGCAATAAATACTATTTCAATATCATCATTAGTATCGGTGTCTGTTTCATCATAATTCTCAACAAGGTAACAACCCTTCTTACCTTTATCTTTGTAATCTCAATTATCTATGTTGTGCTTCCAGTTTCCTCTATTATTTCTTCTACCAAATTTTCCATCACCAAATTAGTCAGTATCTTCTTCTTTCCTATTAGGACATCTAGCAGTAATTTTGCCAACCTCTTTAAAATTAAAACAAGATAAAGGTAACTTTCCCCTATATCTTCTTTTACCTTTCTATAGTCTCTGGGCCATTAGTGCTTCAAGTTCATCAAGCTCATCTTTAGTGTTACTATCACTTATATTCCTTATATTGTTCTTACTACTAGACTTAGCAATCTTAAGAGATGGCATAAAAGAAGATTCAACACTTGGTACAATACTATTATCAAAATTATTCAGCTCAAAGGTTGTTAACTTTCCAATCAGACTATCAAGAGTAAGATTTCTATTAGGTGCAGACCTCATTTCATGAATAGTAGATATTCTGATTGCATAGCTAGACAAAAAGGTTCTAAGTATCTTACTTATCACACTATCTTCATCAATAATACGTCTTGCTCCCCGGATAGCATTGACTACCTCTTTGATTCCGTTTGTGTATTGTGTGATTTTCTCTCCTTTCTTCATCTCCATGTCATCAAATTGGCCTCTCAAAATTTTAGCTCTGGCCCTCATCACATTCAAATCACCACCATAAACTAGAGAAATTTTATCCCACATTTGCTTCACTATAGTACAATCCTTGACATCCTCAAATTCAACATCAGATAGAGAAGCAATAATCTCTATCATAGTAATGATGTGTTCATGTCGGTCTTTTAATTGATTAAGGGTTAAAGGTATAATATTCGGTTGTATGTAGGAATGATCTAGTAAATATAATGCAGAAGCTCCAATTCTAGATATGTGAAGTCTCATCTGACTTTTCCATGTGGTAAAGTTTTCATTATTCAGCTTTGACACTTCCCTCTTATACATCTTGTGATCTTTCTACTCAAGTCCTTAAAAATTTCTTCCAAGCAACCAATATACTCTGATACCAATTTTTAGAATAACTGAGAGGGGCGACGAATCAGTTAGATGATTTATCCTACAGTCCAAAATATAAAGTTGTACCTCACAAAATAATTCAGTCAAATTATGCAGCTCAGTAACTATTACCCATTTTTTTCCATGTTTCATGCAAATTTGGCTAAGAAAGTTCCCAAAGTCCACAATTTTACCTTGCCAAGCACCTCAAAAAATTTCATGGTTTTATGTCTGGTTTCCTAGCCTCAGCAATTTTTTATCCCTTGGTCTGCAGTCAAAAAATTCATAAAAGTAGCTGTTACAAGAGAAAAACCCTAAAAAACCCTTTGGCCTATTATATTTCTTCATTAACTTTTGGCCACTTAAAACTTTCATTTTGCATGTGCATTTTAAATTCCTTCAGTTGCCAAATCTCTGATTCCCGATGGTCAAGGCCCTAACACTTAGGGATCTGGCAAGTGGTTACCTTTTGAGTTAGCAGTCTCTGCTTAGTGGCTAAAGTCAAGATTCTACATTTGATGGTTGTCGCATGATCTCATGGCCTCAGAAGATTCCATGAGATCTTGCAATTACTATCGATCTTCCTATCTGCAAAGTTCAGTTGTCAATGGGTCTAGCCACATTACCCGAGCTATACACCTTTGATTGGTTAAAGACTTGCGATTCAATGCCATGTCAGCACAAGCCTGGTGGTTGTCAGTCGATGATGATCTAATGGCTAGCGCATGATCTGAAGGAGCTCTTATGACACATGAGATCATGCACTCATTGTTGATCTTACTTTATCTCTGGGCTCTATCAGGTGGGTCCTTGGTTTTTAACATGCTCGTTCATTATTGGTTGGCCAGACAACAGCTTGGATCTATCAGTGGGACCGTGTCAGAAGGTCTAGGGATGTGTCAAAAAGGCTAAGATCTATGGTGGTCATATGATCTCATAGAATCTTTTGACCCTATGAGATCATGTGACAACCATCTGATGAGAATCTTAGTGTGTCGTGGGTCTGAAGTGCTACCTGGTGCTGACATGCTTGCATTTGACTGGCTACTATGTGATGATGAGAATTTGTCTGAGGATCTAATGTATCATGGGGTCCCATTTCTAAAAGGATCTATGGCTGGTGCATGATCAGAAGGAATATTCAAGGTACATGAGATCATGCACCTGCAATTGGATTGGAATCAACACTAAAGTGGGTCCGTTATTAGAGCCTGCCAAGGTGTTTGCTAATGAGGCAGTCAGGGTGAATGAAAGATTGCCAAGTGGTAAATGGACCTAGGGTTAGCAAGGTTCCATGAATCAGTGACTAAAGGTTTATCATTTGTTCACTAGACTTAACCAGGGTCAGCTAAAACAATTAGCGATCCTGCGACCAATGAGAAAAGGTAACCCGAGGTGGACTTGAGGTTAATTTTGTAGTCAAATGGTGCCTGGGTAAAAAAAGGAAGATTTGATGGTCATGTTTTAAGATAAGTTTGAGATTTAAACGATGGCCATCGGTGGAGGAAAATTATGGCACCACCTTTTAGCCATTATTATTTAAATTCAAATATATTCCTGCAGGGTTTCAGCTAGGGTTTTTGATCCAGTAGTCAATTGTGAAAGAATTGGTAGATGAAATTGATGTTCTCAGGATAGTTGTAGTTGGGGAAAATTATTTGAAGACCTGCACAGCCATCACAGGTCATTTCTTGCTTTCTGAGAGTACCAATTTGAGCATTCATGGTGAGACTTTGTGCAGGAAGGTAGATGAATCCAAGTTGCTTGTCTATAGAACAATGAGGTACAAGGATGGGCATGTCAACACAAATATCTAATCAGCCATGATGTTGTAGAGATACATTTATGATCTGATTTGTTTGAGTTAGGGTTGGCTATTATTTTATGTTAAACATATGTAGCCCTAATTAGGTTTTGACTCCAGCCTGTGTGCCAAATAGGAGATGTATATAGTTCTTTTTGGAGCCTTAGTGCAAAAGGAGTTAGACAATTGTAAAAAAAATTCATCTTTCTTAAGAGTTATCTGTGGCATTTTCTCTTCCCTCTAGCTTCTACAGTTGCATTCTTTCATTGATAATTCAAACATTGTAGAGGTATTTTGTGATAATTCTTCATGTCCCTCTGCTTCCTTGTCTAAGTTCTCTCTTATTGAATTGAAGTTTATGCATGATTCAGTGACAGGTTAGGGTTCTTGATCCCTCTTAATTTTTGTAATTGTGTGTGTTATTATGTTTGATCTGATTTAGATGTTTTGTGGGTATACTTCAGCCCCCTAACAGTCTTGTCTCAATCCTACACTGAGTTTCAAAAGTGAATGTCTGCTTGTAGGTCATAGGTTGTGTCTTATGTTTAGACCCTCCTATGAAACACTTGTGCAAGCCTATTCAGTGAGTTGTGACCTACTAGACCTAAGCCTTTCATTGATTCTATCCCTCTATGCTGCAATTCATACCCTAATTTTGGTGTATCACCTAGAAGGTAGTTTTCTTTCAGTCATTTCCCTTTCCAAGCATTCCTTCTATCCCTTTCCCTCCAAAATTTTACTTTTCATGTCAAGAAGCAAATTACAGTGATTATCCAAGAGGAACTAGCCTAGAACCTAGAGGTCTCATCTCAGTTAGCATAGGTCCCACACCTGGAGATGATTCCCATGTTATAATAGGTTATCAAGACTATGAGAGCTTGAAACAAGGGTGCAAACTTAGTGTATAACAATTCTGGCATGCTTGGTGGGACTACAAACAAAAAAAATTATTGTTTGAAAGGTTATGTTATCTCTGATACGCAGATTGCATAATACAGACTTTTAGAAGTTGTTCTATCAAGTATATCTGGTGACTCCACTGATTTCATAGATCAAGGCTACCTTGTTTAAATTTTATGAAAAAGATTGAGACTAGAAGCTCAAAGCCTACTAAATTTTTATAGTAGCCCTCAAAAAGAAGTTATAAAGGTAGGTCAACTCAAAGAACATCCCATGCAAGGAGAGTTCAATCAACACCTTCTAATACTTCAGAAAGGGGACCTTTTCCCTTTCATTCTAGAAGAAGAGGTAGATCTCTAACTAGAGACCTAGAGGAGGATTCAAATCCAACACCAAATATAGCTCATATAGTTGTTAATCTTAAGATTCTAGCTCCTACAATGGCAAGGCAGTTTTCTTTTGCACCATTCAACCAAGGAAGTCCCTTGGTATTTTCTCAACATCACTAAAGAGTGTACCTAATTTCATAGGTGAAGGGTAGACAACTACTTTGGAACACATAAGAGATGTGACTACCATCTACAGCATACACAACATAACTCAAGAGGATGTGGCCACAAAATTATTAGCAGCCTCTCTAAAAGGTAAGGCTCTTGAATGGTTTAGAACTCTAACTGTTCACTCCATTACTTCATGGGATGAGTTAGGAGATGCATTGAGTAAACATTTTGAGGATAAATTAGATAACTTGTCTTTGGTGGAGCAGTTGACAACCATAAAGAGAGACCCTCAAGAGAAAATGACAGATTACAATAGTAGATTCCTCAAAACATGGAATAGAATTCCAGTCTATGTGAGACCATCAGCCGACCATGCTTTCCTTTACTACTTGCAAAGCTTGAATGGTCAAATTTCTATCATGATCCAATCTATGGGTGGTACCTCTTTACCCCAAGCTTTTGACATAGCTATCAGGGCTGAAAATTGTTTAATCCAAGCAGGCATGATTGCTAGAAGGCCACCAATGCCCATCTTTCCTAGCCTTCAGCCCATTGCACCTACATAGGTACCCCCATTTACCCCTATTCCCACCATATCAACACCTCAAGGTAGTACTAGTGATCAAGAGCTAACAGCTAGTTTCTCTCAAGAGTTACAAGAGATAAAGAATAGTCAAGAAAGCAGTAAGAAAGAAATAACCAATTTACTACACACTTTGACTAAGGAAATTACAAATGTAAAGAAACAAGGTCAAGGAATCAGACCACCATTTTAGCCACAAGGCCAAGGTCCTAATCAACAATATCAAAATCAAGGATAACCTTATCAACAAAATAGGCCACCATACCAAGGAGGTTATCAAGGACAAAGGAAAAATTTCAATCAGAGACCATTTCAACCATACAACCCTGCACCTCTTAATTCTACAAATCCAGTGAGGGATATGGTTCCTAGTCAAAATAATATGGCTATGGATAATGAATGATGTTTTCCTTGTAATCAACCTCATAATTAGGCTACATGTTCAAATGGATGGATGAACCAAGCTCTAATGGTTCAAAATGCCTCACAAGCTCAATCAGAGGCTTCCTCCAGTGGATCAGTGCCTCAACAAGAACCAAAAGAGAATGAGATTGCTCTCTTCAATTGGAAGCAACTAGACTTCAATGGAGTCAATGATGAAGTTGCTTTTGTTGCCTATACAAGAGAAAAAAGGATAGCTCAAGACATGGAGAGAGAAGATTCCAATGCCAAAGCCACTACATCTATAGAGCCACTACAGTAGGCTATTCCCATCACACCTAAGAAGGTTCCCATCATTACAAGAAAAGAGAGCTAGACTCTCAAAGAGGTGGAGCCCATCATAGTAAAGGAACAACAAAGAGTACACACTGTGACACCTTTCAATATCGTAGACAAAATGAAGAAGGTCAACATTACCATGTCCATGTGGGACTCTCTGGCCATTCCAGGATAGCCTGAAATTTTGAAGAAGACCATGACAGAGGTAACAACTCCTCAACCTAAAAAGGAAGTTGCAAAGCCAATGTTGGTTAACACTGATCAAGAAAAAGAGGCTCCAAGTAGCAACTCCAAGGCCATTACCATTCAAGGTAGGAATTCAAAGCCACCTCCCTTTTATGTATCTTTAATCATTGGAAAATCTTTAGTACATAATTGTATGGTAGATAGTGGAGCTACTAGCACTGTAATGCCTAAGAAGGTAGCTAACCAATTAGGACTAAAATATGAGCCCTTCCAAAAGAAGGTCACACAACTTGATGGATCCTCAATCAATACTATAGGTGTGGCTAAGGACACTAGTCTAATCCTACATGCTAGTCCTAATTTCTCCATCCTCCTTGATATATATATATATATATATATATATATATATATATATATATATATATATATATATATATATATATATATATATATATATATATATATATATATATATATATATATATATATATATATATATATATATATATATATATATATATATATATATATATATATATATATATATATATATATATATATATATATATATATATATATATATATATATATATATATATATATATATATATCATAGTTCTCCTTGCTTTATTTTCTATATGTTTATCAAGGGAGTTTACAGCCAAAATAGGAGGCTACCTATCTTCTGACTGGTCTCACATGCTATTTCATACAAGGTATGGGACCAAGGTCACCATTAAATCAAAATTATTAGTAGCACACCATATAGAACCATATGTTTCCAATACCATCAATGTAAACTACCCTATATTTGATAGCAGTGACTTTCAAACTATTAGTGAAGCAAGCACAAAGATAGAAGGTATCCTTGATATTCTTCTAGATGAAAGAATTTCAGAGGCCCAAGAAAATATTATTTGGGATTTTGGTTTGGGAAGTTACTTGATACAAGAAAGTGGATCCATAGAGCCAAGCCTTCTCAAAGAACACATTGATTTAGAGGATCAGAATAATCAAGTTTGGGAACTATTTTTTGATGGAGCTAGAAGTAGACACAGTTCTGGTGGTGGTGCTATGTTAGTGTCCCCAAAAGGAGAAAGGTATTATATTGCCTTTAGATTCAGTTTCTCCTGCACTAGCAACACTGCAGAGTATGAAAGCCTTGTGAATGGACTAGAGTGGGCTAGGAAAGAGGGCTTAAGGCCCTAAAAGTTTATGGTGATAGTGAATTAGTTGTCAGCCAAGTGAGATGGATAAGTGCAACCAAGAATGACACCATGAAAGTATGAAAACATAGATTTTGGGATGCAATTGAGGACTTTTGTGCTTTCAATATTGTTGCTATCCCTAGAAAGCTAAATCAAAATGCAGATAGGTTAGCTGCTATTAGATCTCAGTATGATATTCCAAATAGTATTTCAAAAGAAATAGACCAACAACATATCAAAGTGATTTTTAGACCGTCTATTCCTGATAATGATGTCAATTGGCAGGTGTTTGACAATGATGAATGAATTCTGCAATTCTTGTTTGAAGAAGATGTTTTGTTAGAGCATAATCAAGATAGGCTATCACAAAGCAATGGTGACTAGGTGATACAACTTAAGTCCAATAAGATGCCTAGAGGTCTTGTCACCTTAGAGGCTATCTTCAACAAGGATGATGAAGTTAAGAAAAACAAAGCTGGCCTGGTAGTTCAACAAGAACATTGTGTTGAATTAGAGTTGGAGCCAGGTAAGAGTTTACAATTTGGAAAAGTAAACACTAATTTGGAAAAGCATGATTACATACAATTATTCAAAGAATTCAGTGATGTGTTTGCATGGTAGTATGAAGACCTCAAGGGTTTTGACCCTGCCCTTGCTCAACACACTATTGAATTAGAACCTAATGCCAAACTAGTGAGGTCGAAGCAAAGGCCTATTAATCCCAAGCTTGAGCCACTTATGCATAAAGAAGTACTCAAATTGATAGAAAGTGGTATCATCTACCCCATTAAGCATACTAGTTGGGTTTCCAACCTTGTTCCAGTAAGGAAGAAGAATGGGGAGCTGAGGTTATGTGTTGACTTTAGGGATCTTAACAGGGCCTCATTAAAAGATTGCCATCCATTACCCTCTATGGAACAAATCTTACAATGTGTCTCTGGATCCGAGAGATTTTCATTATTGGATGGCTATTTAGGATATAATCAGATCTTAGTGAATGAAGAGGATCAATATAAGACTGCATTTACAACCAAGTGGGGAACCATGGCTTATCAAAAGATGCCCTTTGGTTTGTCAAATGCAGGTGCTACATTTCAAAAGGAAATTGATATGGCCTTTAAAATCCTCATGTACAAGTTTGTGCTGGTCTTGGATGATATAACTATCTATTCTAAGCATGTAGCAGACCATATCAAACATTTGAGGAAGATTTTTGAAAGGTGTAGAGAATTTGGGGTATCTCTTAATCCCAAGAAGTGTGTGTTTGTAGTTCATGAAGGAAAATTGTTGGGATATGTAGTATCCAAAGAAGGGATAATAGTAGATCCTGAGAGAATTGTAGCTATCCTAGAGCTACCCTTGCCACATCATAAGAAAAGTCTCCAATCTTTCATAGGAAAGATTAATTTTGTTAGGAGGTTCTTGCCTAACATTGTAGATTTACTAAAGCCTTTGACAGCCATGTCAAAGAAGAGTTCAACTTTCAACTAGACTAAAGGAGGAAGAGCTAATTTTTAGGCTATCAAAGAAGCCTTAACAAAAGCTCCTGCCCTGCTAAATCCAAATTTTAGTAAGGATTTTATCCTTTATGCTTATGGAGGACATGATGCTATATCTGCAATGTTGACTCAAGAAAATTCAAATGGATTGGAGTAGCCTATTGCTTTCTTTAGCAAAGGTTTAGAAGAGTATGAACATAGATACTCTTTTGTAGAGAAACATGTACTTGCTATGGTGAAGAGGCTTAAAAAGTTTAGATATTTATTGACCCATAGCAAGGTACACTTGAAAGTTACTCATCCAAGTGTCAAAGAATTTTTCCTTTCCAAGGACCTAAATGAGAAAAGAGCTGGTTGGATCACCAAGGTGATGGAATATGACATAGATATTCAAACTACCAAGCTCGTTAGAGGAAGAGGTATTTGTGAACATTTGGAAAAGGATGAAAGTTCAAAGAAATCAGAGAAAATAGATGCATCCATGGTGGTGAATTCTACAGAAGAACAAGCCAAGGCAATAAGTTGGTTGCCTAACATGATCAATTACTTGAAGACAGGACAATGTCCTGCAAGTTTGGATTCAGCAAAAAGGAGGTACTATAGATTGCAATCTGTTCCTTTTGTGTTGATAAATGAAGTTCTTTTTAGAAAGGATCACAATGGTGTCCTTTTGAGATGCATTGATTCAGAAAAGATAGCTGATGTTCTATTTGAATTTCATGATGGACCTTATGGAGGTCACTTTTCTCCTAGGACTACTACTTTTAAAATCATGATGGCCAAGTACTATTGGCCATCTATCTTTGAGGATAGTCATGAGTATGTGATAAAATGCATCAAGTGTGCCATGTTTGCAAGAAAGGAAGGGCTTGCAGCCTTGCCCTTACAACCAGTCAGAATAGAGCAACCTTTCATGAAATGGGGTATAGACTTCATTGGCATGATCAATCCTCCATCTAGTGTAGGACACAAGTGGATAATCACTGCAATAGATTATTTCACTAGATGGACAGAAGCAATTTCTTTAAAAGAAGCAAATGAGAATGTTGTATTAAGTTTTTATGATGACATAATTCATAGGTTTGGCACTCATGATTCCATCATATCTGTTAGAAAGTAAAGATCCCCAAGATAACTGAGAGGCGGGGGGGGGTGAATCAGTTATCTGATAATTTATCCATTCAAAAACTTTAAACAATATAAGTAATGTACTGATCAACCATAGAAAGATAACCATTCACAATTGCACAATAACACAAGATATGTTGACTAGGGAACCTCTTGAAAAGAGTAAACCCCGGTGGGAATGATGCCCACAAAAATGATGCACTAATATGAAATTTCCTTGTTAGAGGATGGACCCTATTAGGAGTCTTATGAAATAAATTTAGTACATATAAATCCCTGTTAGGAGATTTTGAATCCCTGTTAAAAGATTCTAACCCGGTTAAGAGTTTATGGAAGACAGAAGGACCCATTGCCCAAACAGCTTCAAGGCAAGATCTCTGAACCCACTGTCCAAAAGATATTAGAATTATTCAATAGAATAATATGAAATATATTACCTCCTTCACACTATGCCAAAATTTCACTCTCTACTACATAAGATCACAATTCTAGATCTCTGTACTCACAAGTCTTCCTTCATCACTGAATTAGCTCTTTTCTTCAGTTCATGCATATATTCACATCACAATCTTCTTAGTAAAAATTAAAATAAGGAAAAAATTCCTTCTTATATACCAAACTCAAATAATTACAAATGAGTCGGTCCTCAATTACAAAATAATAAATTCTACATGCTACACACAGAATTCTCATAAAACTGTTAGCTTCCAGTTACTGTAACTTTCTCCAAACATATCCTTGAAGTTTGTGCTATGAACCACGTAATCATTAATGAGTCTCAAAAATCCCTTTAACTACGCAAAATTAGATTCCATCCCAGCTAAGAGATATTCTCCGATTTCCAAACATCGCTACACAGAAACACTGTCTAAACACTGCTTTCACCAAAATGCTCATAACTCTTACAAATGAATGAATTTATTTTTGTGTTGTTAACCATAGGTTAATAACACACAAAAGAACATACCATTAATTGCACAAAATCGAATCTACAATACAACTTGTGTGCAAAACAAAACTGTACCTACTTTCTTGCTAATATCCAGAATATCAATGTGTTGACATCAATGACAATCCAAGTCATGAATGCAACAACAACTGCTATAGAATGACTGCCAAAATACTTTGTATTCATTCCTAACAATCTCCCCCATTGGCATTGATGGCAACATAGATGAAAAACATCCAATGTTCCAAAAATCCAATACTGCAACATCACTGCAAAATATCAAATCAAATCTTGCTTTGTTTTCCTATTCAGCTCTCTCATACAATCCACAATGTTTTTCATGTATATCTCTCCCCCATTGACATCAATGATAGAAATTCTATCACTATGTCAACAACAACTTAATGTCAAAAGACACTTTTCAAAAAAATACAATAACAAGAGTCCTCATGACTCAGCTCAGAAACTCCCCCATAGAGGAAGTTCCAACATCCAATCCAGAAGAAAGATAGGGCTCATATACCACTGGATGGATGCAATCATCTACATCAATTCTCAAAAATAGGTTGGGGCATAACCCCAAGCATACCTCTCAAATATGCAAATGTATCCTTAGGTAAAGGCTTTGTAAATATATCTGCTATCTGCTCCTTTGTACTTATGTACTCCAATCTTACTTCTTTTTCTGCAACTTTCTCTCTTAGAACATGATACTTGATCTCAATATGTTTAGTCTTAGAATGTAAAACATGATTTTTTGACATACTCATTGTATTGGTGTTATCACAATGTATAACAACAGACTCATCAAACTTTATTCCAATATCTTTTAACATTTGCTTCATCCAAATAATCTAATTACAATTATTTGTTGCTGCAACATATTCTGCTTCTATTGTGCTTTGTGAAGTACAATTCTACTTCTTACTTAGCCAAGAGACCAATTTTCCTTCAAGAAAAAAGGCTCCACCACTGGTGCTTTTCTTGTCATCAACGCTGCCTCCCCAATCTGCATTAGTATAGGCACATAAGGTAAAATCATCAAAATTTTCATACCATAATCCATAATCCATTGTTCCTTTCAGATATCTCAGTATCCTCTTTACTGCTGCATAATGTGATTCTCTAGGTTCTGCTTGAAATCTTGCAACAATCTCCACTAAATGTGCTATATCAGGTCTTGTATGTGTCAAGTACTGCAATCCTCCAATCATAGCTCTGTACTTTTTCTGCTCAAGTACTGGTGTCTCATCTTTGCTAGATAACTTATGTCCGGTTACCATAGGTGTTCCAATAGGTTTAGAATCTTCCATTCCAAATATTTTCAATAAGTCATTCAAATACTTAGTCTGAGTTATAAATATACCTTCCTTGCTTTGTGTTATCTATAATCCCAAAAAATATTTCATTTCTCCAATCATGCTCATCTCAAATTCAGTCTTCATTTCATCTACAAATTTGTCACTAGCTTCATCTTCTCCTCCAAAGATAATATCATCAACAAATATAACTATAACCAACAAACCATTCTCAATTTCATTTGTGTATAAGTTACTATCTGCTATTCCTTTTATAAATCCCAATTTCAATAAATACTTATCCAATCTTGCATACCAGGTTCTAGGTGCTTGTTTTAATCTATATAAAGCTTTCTTTAACTTACATACCATATCTCCTTCTTGTGTCAAAGGAAAACCTTCAGGCTGCTCAATGTAGACTTCTTCTTCCAATTCACCATTCAAAAATGCTAACTTCACATCCATCTGATAAACTCTAAATTTCTTGTAAGTTGCATATGCTAGAAACATTCTCACTACTTCAAGTCTGGCCACAGGTGCAGAAGTTTCTTCATAGTCAATTCCTTCTTGTTGTGAACATCCTTTACATACCAATCTTTCTTTGTTTCTTATCACTTCTCCTTGTTCATTCATCTTGTTTCTGAATACCCACTTTGTTCCAATCACATTCTTATCTTCAGGTCTAGGGACCAATTCCCATGTCTTGTTTTTTTCAATCTGCTCTAGTTCTTCTTTCATAGTATTAATCCAATGTTCATCTTCACAAGCTTCATTAGTAGTCTTAGGTTCAATTTGAGAAATCAAACATAAATGTACCTTATTTTGAGTCAAAACTCCTCTATCTAAACTTCCAATAACTTGCTCAATAGGGTGATGTCTTGAAGTATACCTGTTAGGTGTCATAGTTACTGATCTTGTTCCGACTGTAGATCCTTCTCTACTTTCTTCTCTATTTTCTTCAGTATGACTTTCATTCAGCAAATCACTATTAGTTTCAAAAAATAATTCTTCATTTTCAATGTTAGGCTAAGGTTGTGCTTCTCCATCAGATTCATAATCAAGCATTCTTTCCTAAATTTTAAACTTCTCATCAACTTTTACATTTTCTTTTTCAACAATAGTCTTAGTTTTCTTGTTATAACATCTATAAGCTTTGCTTTTTAAAGAATATCCAAGAAATATTCCTTCATCACTTCTAGGATCAAACTTTCCTATATCATCATCTCTTTTTATATAACATTTACTTCCAAAAATTCTAAAATACTTAACTGAGGGTGTATGTCCAAACCATAATTCATAAGTTGTCTTGTTTGTATCTGCTCTGATTTGTACTCTGTTCATAGTGTATACTTCTGTGTTCACTACTTCTCTCCAAAAAGTTTTAGCCAAATCAATTTCAAACAACATAGCTCTTGTTGCTTCAGTTATTGACCTGTTCCTTCTTTCTGCAATACCATTTTGTTTTGGTGTTCTAGGGGCTAAAAGTTGTCTCTTAATACCATTCATTTCACAAAAAGTGTTAAACTCTCTAGATGTAAATTCACCACCTCTATCAGATCTTAGACACTTAATCTTCATTCTAGATTCATTCTCAATTTTTCTTTTCATGATCTTAAACTTATCAAATGCTTCAGATTTTTCTTTCAAAAATGAAATCCACATCATTCTTGTAAAATCATCAACAAGAATCATAAAATACCTTTCACCATAGAATCCTCTAGTCCTAGTAGGACCACTCAAGTTTGTATGAACAATCTCTAACTTCTCTGCCGATGTGAACTTCTTATTAGGAAATGAACTCCTTTTCTGCTTTGCCATCATACATTCTTTGCAAATCATGTTAGTAGGTTTCATAATTCTAGGTAAATCTCTTACTGCAAGTGTAGTACTCACCTTAACAATATTATCAAAGTTTATATGACAAAACCTTTTATGCCATAACCAACTATCATCAATCCTAGTTATCAAACATGTCATCTCAGTAGGATTCAACTGAAATACATTACCTTTGGTTCTGGATCCTTTTCCAATCAGATTTCCATCTTTATCTTTTATCACACAAGTTTTCTCAGAAAACCAAACTTGATAACCCTTATCAGCCAATTGTCCAAAACTTAGTAGATTATGTCTTAGTCCATCAACAAAGTAAACATCATCAGTGTTAGTCTTTCCATCAAGAGTAATAGATCCTATACCCTTAATCAAACAAGGTGCATTGTTACCAACCCTAACAATTCCTCCATCATAATTATCTAACTTAACAAACTTTCTTTTATCTCCAGTCATATGATGTGAACAACCACTGTCTATAATCCAATCAGATTTCTTTTCGACTTGTGAAACTAATGCTTTTTCTTCCCTTTTATCAGATTCAAAATTTTCTTCTTTAATTGCTACAAATCCTATTTCCTCAAAGTTATCATTATCACTATCACTTAAATGTTTTTCTATTCCTGCTTCAAGATCTTCATCATTTGCATAATAACATTCTTTAGATCTCCTAGGTTTAAAGTTGCTTCTATACTTCTTAACTCTTTTAGGACATTTAGATGCAAAATGACCATATTCTTGAAAATTCCAACATTTAAAGATTTTCTTACCATCTGGTTCTCTTTCTACAAGTAATGCAATACCTTCTTCAATCTTCTTATCTTCCTCAGATCTACTACTACTGGCATAATCTCCATTCACACTAGTACTTCTTGTAGGTCTAATGCTAAGAGCACTAAATGTTGTTTCCATTCTAGGTAGCTCTCCTGATAATCTCAAGTTCATCTCTGCTATTTCTAATCTTCCAAGAAGAGTCTCTCTTGAAAAGTTCAATGTACAAGGTATCACTTGTTCAATCATCTGCGTTGTCTACTTGAATACTGGTGTCAAAGTTCTCAGAATTTTCCATATCACTACATTCTCTATCTTATCACCTCCACAAAATTTTATTCCTATCACAATCTCAGACATCCTACCAATATATCTTCTAATAGATTCATCTTCCATCATTCTAATATCTTCAAATGCACAAATCCAATTATGTAATCTAGCCTTATTTGCATGTTCATCACCTTCAAAAGTAGAATGTAAAGCTTTCCAAATTGCATGAGATGTTTTCAAACATCTTACCTGACTATATTCATTCTCCAGTAGTGCTAACAAAAGTCCTTCTCTCGCAAGTATGTTACACATGAATAGATCTAGTTCATCTTTAGTTCCTGCCTCTAGATTGTCTTCCTCAATGATAGTCTTCTCATTCTTTGTAATCAACCAATAACTTGGTCCTAAACACAATAGATGTGTCTTCATATTTTCTTTCCAGCTGTCAAAATTTACTCCATCAAACTTAGGGCTTTCTTTTCTGAAATTCACCATGGATCTTGTTATGTTGTTAAACTTTTCTTTCAAGGACCTGCTGCTCTAATACCAATTGTTAGAAAGTAAAGATCCCCAAGATAACTGAGAGGGGGGGGGGGGTGAATCAGTTATCTGATAATTTATCCATTCAAAAACTTTAAACAATATAAGTAATGTACTGATCAACCATAGAAAGATAACCATACACAGTTGCACAATAACACAAGATATGTTGACTAGGGAAACTCTTGAAAAGAGTAAACCCCGGTGGGAATGATGCCCACAAAAATGATGCACTAATATGAAAGTTCCTTGTTAGAGGATGGACCCTGTTAGGAGTCTTATGAAATACATTTAGTACATATAAATCCCTGTTAGGAGATTTTGAATCCCTGTTAAAAGATTCTAACCCGGTTAAGAGTTTATGGAAGACAGAAGGACCCACTGCCCAAATAGCTTCAAGGCAAGATCTCTGAACCCACTGTCCAAAAGATCTTAGAATTATTCAATAGAATAATATGAAATATATTACCTCCTTCACACTGTGCCAAAACTATAGTCTCTGCTACACAAGATCACAATTCCAGATCTCTGTACTCACAAGTCTTCCTTCATCACTGAATTGGCTCTTTTCTTCACTTCATGCATATATTCGCATCACAATCTTCTTAGTACACATTAAAATAAGGAAAAAATTCCTTCTTATATACCAAACTCAAATAATTACAAATGAGTCGGTCCTTAATTACAAAATAATAAATTCTACACGCTACACACAGAATCCTCATAAAATTGTCGGCTTCCAGTTACTGTAACTTTCTCCAAACATATCCTCAAAGTTCACACTGTGAACCACATCATCATTAATGAGTCTCCAACATCCCTTTAACTACACAAAATTATATTCCATCCTAGCTATGAGATATCCTCCGATTTCCAAACATCGCTACACAAAAACACTGTCTAAACACTGCTTTCACCAAAATGCTCATAACTCTTACAAATGAATGAATTTATTTTTGTGCTATTAACCATAGATTAATAACACACCAAAGAACATACCATCAACTGTACAAAAGTTTATCTATAATACAACATGTGCACAAAACAAAAATGTACCTACTTTCCTCCTAATATCCAAAATATCACTGTGTTGACATCAATGACAATCCAAGTCATGAATGCAACAACTGCTACAAAATGACTTCCAAAACACTTTGCATTCATTCCTAACAATATAAAATAATGCATTATCATTCATAGGCCTCAAGGTCTCAGAGTGGGCAATCAGAAATGGCATTTATCTGAATACCAGTTCCAATTATTACCCTCAGGGCAATGGCTTAGTAGAATCAACAAATAAGAACTTGATTAGGATAATCAAGAAGACTCTATAAGATAACCAAAGGGATTGGCATACCAAACTGAATTCTACATTATGGTTAGATAGAATTACTCCAAAGAAGATTATTGGTAATTCTCCTTATATGCTAGTGTATGGAAAGGAGGCTAAGTTGTCCATTTCAATAGAATTGCCAACTTTGGACCTAGCTACACAATATACCCTATTTGAAGAAGGAGATCCTTTGCAAATCAGACATGCTCAGCTCATGGAGCTAGAAGAACTTAGAGAAAAATCCATGAAAGATATGGAGTTCCATCAGATTCAGACAAAGAAAAGTTTTGATAAAAGAGCCAGGGCTAGAAATTTCAAGGTTGGAGATGTGGTCCTCAAGTGGGATGAGTTCAAATCCAAGCCTGGCAGACATAAAAAATTTGATTCATTTTGGGGTGGACCATTTGTTATAACAGAGTGCAAGGGACCCAATTCTTTTCAGCTATCAACTCTTGAAGGAGATGCCTTGCCAATATCAGTCAATGGTTTCCACTTGAAGCCCTATTTTGAGGTTAATCCCTCCTTGTAAATATGTTTTCTTCTTTGTTTCCCTATTTTCTAGGTTAGTTTCCTGCTTTTCAAGAAGTGCTTGTGCACAAGTTTGTCTCTCTGTTTCCAATTTTGTCTCTCTGTCAAAGTTTTGTGTTCCTGTGATGACCCCATGCCCAATGGATTGCTTTAAGGCCACTAATCTATGTCTAGTAGGCTGACATCTAGAAGAAATCACCAAAATGTTACCCAATTTTTTCCATGTTTCATGCAAATTTGGCTAAGGAAGTTCCCAAGGTCTGCAATTTTATCTTGCCAAGCACCTCAGAAAATTTCATGGTTTTATGTTTGGTTTCCTGGCCTTTGAAATTTGTTTTATCCCTTGGTCTACAGTCAAAAAATTCATAAAAGTAGTCGTTACAAGAGAGAAACCCTAAAAAACCCTTTGGCCTGTTATATTTCTTCATTAACATTTCGGCCACTTAAAAATTTCATTCTGCATGTGCATTTTATATTCCTTCAATCGCCAAATCTCTGATTCCCGGTGGTCAAGGCCCTAAAACTTAGCGATCTGGCAAGCGGTTACCTTTTGAGTTGGCGGTCTCTGCTTAGCGGCTAAAGTCAAGATTCCACATCTGACGGTTGTTGCATGATCTCATGGCCTTAGAAGATTCCATGAGATCTTGTGATGACCGTCAATCTTCTTGTCTGTAGAGTTCGGTTGTCAGTGGGTCTGGCCACGTTGTCAGAGCTATACACCTTTGATTGGTTAAAGACTTGTGATTCGACACCATGTTAGCACGGGCTTGGTGGTTGTCAGTCGACCATGATCTAATGGCTAGTGCATGATCTAAAGGATCTCTTCTGACACATGAGATCATGCGCCTTCCGTTGATCTTACTTTATCTCTGGGCTCTGTCAGGTGGGTCCTTAGTTTTTGACGTGCTCATTAATTATTGGTTGGCCAGATGACAGCTTGGATCTGTCAGTGGGACCGTGTCAGAATGTCTGCAAATGTGTCAGAAAGGCTAAGATCTATGGTGGTCATATGATCTCATAGAATCTTCTGACCCTATGAGATCATGCGACAACCATCTGATGAGAATCTCAGTGGGTCATGGGTTTGAAGTGCTACCTGGCGCTGACATGCTTGCATTTGATTGGCTATTGTGTGATGACAGGGATTTGATGTGTTGTGGGGTCCTAGTTCTAAAAGGATCTATAACTGGTGCATGATCGGAAGGAATATTTGAGGTACATGAGATCATGTGCCCACCATTGGATTGGAATAAATGCTGCAGTGGGTACGTTGTCAGAGCCTATCGAGGTGTTTGCTAATGAGGTAGTCGGGCTGAATGAAAGATTGCCAAGAGGAAAATGGGCCCAGGGTTAGCAAGGTTCCACAAATTAGCAACTAAAGGTTTGTCTTTTGTTCGCTAGACTTAACCATGGTTAGTTAAAACAATTAGCGGTCCTGTGACCAATGAGAAAAGGTAACCCGAGGTGGACTTGAGGTTAATTCTGCAGCCAATCGGTGCTAGGGAAAAAAAAGGAATATCTGACAGTCATGTTTTAAGATAAGATTGAGATTTAAATGACAATTGTTGATGGAGGAAAAGTATGGCACCACCTGTTAGCCATTATTATTTAAATTCAAATATATTCCTCCAGGGTTTTGGCTAGGGTTTTTGATCCAATAGTCAATTGTGACAGAATTGGTAGATGAAAATGATCTTCTTAGGATAGTTGCAGTTGGGGAAAATGATGTGAAGACCTATGCAACCGTCATAGGTCATGTCTTGCTTTTTGAGATTACCAATTTGAGCATTCATGGCGAGACTTTGTGAAGGAAGGTAGATGAATCCAAGTTGCTTGTTCGAAGACAAATGAGGTACAGGGATGGGCACGTAAACAAAAATATCTAATCGGCCATGATTTTGAAGAGATACATTTATGATCAGATTTGTTTGAGTTAGGGTTGGCTATTATTTTATGTCAATTATATGTAACCCTAATTAGGTTTTGACTCCGGCCTATGTGCCAAATAGGAGATTTATATAGTTCTTTTTGGAGCCTTAGTGTAAAAGGAGTTAGACAATTGTAAAAAGAAATTCATCTTTCTTAAGATTTATCTGTGGCATTTTCTTTGCCCTCTGGCTTGTACAATTGCATTCTTTCATTGATAATTCAAACATTGCAGAGGTATTTTGTGACAATTCTTTATGTCCCTATGCTTCCTTGTCTGAGTTCTCTCTTATTGAATTGAATATTATGCATGATTTAGTGATAGCTTAGGGTTCCTGATCCCTCTTACTTTCTGTAATTGTGTGTGTTATTGTGTTTGATCAGATTTAGATGTTTTGTGGGTATAATTCAGCCCCCTAACAGTCTTGTCTCAATCCTACACCGAGTTGCAGAAGTGAATGTCTACTTGCAGGTCATAGGTTGTGTCTTATGTTCAGGCCCTCCTATGAAACACTTGTGCAAGCCTATTCAGTGAGTTGTGACCTACTAGACCTAAGCCTTTCATTGATTCTATCCCTCTATGCTGCAATTCATACCCTAGTTTTGGTGTATCACCTAGTAGGTAGTTTGCTTTCAGTCATTTCCCTTTCCAAGCATTCCTTCTATCCCTTTCCCTCCAAAATTTTATTTTTCATGTCAAGAAGAAAATTAGGGTGATTATCCAAGAGGAACTAGCCTATAACCTGGAGGTCTCATCTCAGTTAGCATCGGTCCGACACCTGGAGATGATTCCCATGTTATACTAGGTTATCAAGACTATGAGAGCTTGAAACAAGGGTGCAAACTTAGTGTATAACAGTAACATATAGTATCAATTTGTCTATTCACTTTACCAATTACCAGTAAATATCCAAGAATGATTACTGACTAAATCAACTATGTAATATATAAAGTATGATAGAAAAAACAATCATAACAAATAACACATAACATAATGATTCAACATGGAAACCCTATTAAGGGAAAAACTTGTTTGATTGGAGAGATAGGGTACTAAGAGGGGAGGGGTGAATCAGTGCCCTCAAAAACTTTAACTCCCAAAACTTAATCAACAAATAGTAGTAACCTTCATATATAACTTGAATTCATTGCATATATCATTCATTAAATTAACTTGTAAAAGTAAATTACATGAAATCAACAAAAATCAATCACATGACATGAGCATTTTGGTAACGCAGAAACCCTTGTTAGAATGTAAAAACTACGGTGGTGATGACACCCACAAATCTTTACTACTATAGATAATAAAGTATGCTAGTTAAGGCTACAAGTTGTGATCACTTCTGGTGATCTTACCCTGTTAGGAGTAATAATTTAGATAAGCTAGATCTACCTAGTTATAGGATTTCAACAACACTACTTGAGTGTGTACTCGGTTAAGAGATTTATATAAAAGACTGTTAGGTCTACTCTATTAAGAGATTTTACCAAAATCTGTTACAATGATTAGAAAATAATAGGATGTATTTGCGAATGACAACTCAACCTTGTCTGATATAGATTAATGTATTATAGATTAGATATCACCTCTATATGTGTAGGTCTTTTCTCTAATCTTCTCGGTAGCCTTGTTTGATTTTGCTCAATCTAAATGTCTCTGAATTTTGATCTTTTCTTTCTGATAACTGATATCTTGAAGTTCGCTTGATGCTTCAAGAACTCCTTCTCTTGTTCATAACTTTCTGGTCAATCTTATGTCAAAATGAAATGAAATACAAATATATAGCATACTGTCTTTTTCGATTAACAAAATTAGGTTACAATATCTTAGGAAAAACCCTAAGATCTACGGTGTACAAAATTAACCTAGATCTAGAAATTACATAGAGATCATGATCGCAATTAATGATCCTTAATCTTGGTAAAATGTTTTATGATTATGTTGTAACCATCTAGATAGATAAATGTGTCATTCTTGAATACTATATTGTTTTTTTTATTGCTCAGTAAACACTATAAATATTGCTCGGTAGTTTCACTGGTCCTCAATGTCCAGTCTTCTCAGTGTTTACTGAAGCTTGGTATCGGTGTACACTGATGCTCAGTAAAATTGCTCTGGTGCTCAGTTTGAACTAAGATCTTTTATTCTTGGTAATATCTTGAGATAGCTTAGTACATAGGCTTATGTAGTTAACCGACTATCACATTTGGCTTGAAATACTTTCTTTTACTAAGTATATAGCATAGGTAACCAACTAATCAACTTTGATACTAATGACAATCTTTTGTGCTCAAATAGAGATAACAATCTCCCCCTTCGGAATTAGTATCAAAACTAAAATGTATATAGACCTTATGTATTCAAAATTGATTCTATCTCCACCATATATACATTGGTACTTAACTTCATCAAAATTTCTATACTCCCCCTCGGTGCATGCTCCCAGTAGTGTGTAATATACTTAGCATTTATTTACATGTTCAGCATATACATTGTTATACCTCTTTTTGATATTAATGCCAAATACAAAAAAAATGTATACTTACAGCTTATCAAAAATATGCTTATGGGTTTTCTTCAATGACTCCAAGAGGTTTTCCCATTCCTTTTTCAATTTGGTGAGAGAAATGTGCTCATGACCAACTTGTGCATGCATGTCAAAGATGTTATCCAATACAAATATTTTTGGTGTTGTGACAAGTGTTTACGCTTTGACAACATTCTTTTCAAAAAAAATTAGGTAAGGAAGCAACTCGGTTTGAAGCTCGGTGACCTGGTCACAAATCCTATCTTCCTATTTCTTGAGATCTGCTCTTAACTTCCTGAGTTCTTTAACTCTCAATATATGATTTGCAAAAGCATGTGGCTCGGTTAAAGCTGACTGCGCACTAGCTTGGATTTCAGTATGCAGCTATTTTATCTTTTCACTGATCTCAATAGTGAAGGTTTCCACAATGCATAGTTTGATCAAAATTTGACTTATTAACTAAGTAATAGACTGAATGTTAGTTATTACCTTAGATAATTTCACCTTGTTTACTATCACTTCCTGGCTGATTTTATCTGCAAGTTTGTGTTGAATTTTGGATTCTTCTCTTTCTTCAATTCTTTGTTCAACTTCAATGTTAGGGGCATCGATTTATTCTACAAGTGTGGCAAGTTGGTCCATAATGGGAGTGTCCTCATTAATTTGTATCTTTGGTATGACCTGTTGTAAGATATCTCTTACATTCTCCATAATTTCCTTGCTCTTTTTTTCCATTTTTATCTTTTCTTGTGTTGCTTTCCTTGTACACAGCTCCCCATATTTTCTAAGTTCCTCGAGGCTAAGGGTCCTAGGGTCAAATTTTGATATAACAATTACTTCATCTAATGTGACTGACCCTTTTCCTTTTTTTTTTTTCTTCTTCTTCTCCAGATCTTGAGGTGAGATTTTTACAAGTAGTACAATATCTTTTACCTCAATAGTTTGAGTAACCTGCCCAGTTGACATGTTTTCTTCCTTCTTCTACTGCTCAGGAACCTATGTGTAAGTTTACTAAAGTGGAGCCTCTGATGTTGTGTCTAGTGGGGTAGCCTCAGTTACTTTGGGGTCATCATGGCCCTTTGCTTCTGTCTTAGTTGTCTCCTTTTGTTCAGGCTTGATTGGTTCAACTGGTGTTCCTGCTCCTTGTTCCATTGATGTATCCATCAGTTGCTCAGGGTTTGATCCTTCAGGTTGTTCCTTTTTCAAAATTTCAACTACTTCTAAACAAATAGGAAGCTCACCCTGTAACAATGTGATTACGGGATTGGTAATAGGACCTTCATCTTGTTTTTGCCTTCTATAATGTTCACATCCTCATCTTCATTTGTATCATCAGGATCATGATTAGTAATGTCCTTAATGAGTACATCAAATGCTTTATTATCTTCAATCTGGACCTCAACCTGATCTGATATTTCCTATGAAATGTTTATGTCCATATTGTCAAGTCTAGTATCAATCACCTCGATAATTGATGCATCTATCTCTTTGGTCTTATTTGCTAAATCAGCATCACCAATATGGATGCCTTTACCTTTTGATCTCTATCTTTTCTTAGACAAGTTTAGAAATGTTGTCTTTTCAGCTTGCTCTTGAGCTACAATAATTGAAGTCCATATGAGTTGGCTAGACTCATCAATGTCTACTAGATTTTCATCTAATATCTGCATAGCTCGGCCTTTTACTCTAAATATCCTAGAGTAAGTCATTGTGTATTCTTCAATTTCATCAATAGTCAAATTTGGAACTACAATAACTAGGGCTTGTTCCCTCATTTTCTTTTCAGTGTCCAAGGCATAGGACCACTTTTGATTTATTCTCTCCTCTAATGCCTGAGGTAGTTTCTTGGAAAATTCCAATGGAACTCATTTAAAGCGTATCATCATTTGGATTACTACCTCCTCTATTGTATTTTGATCCTCGGTAGACATGTTGTCAAATTGACTAAGTTCTAGATCTGTGAGCTCTCCATTTTCAATTATATGTGTAGCAACTTCATCAATTGTTCTGTTCTTGTTGTAGACCACCTTGAAATGTTCTTTATCATTCTCTTCATCTTCAAGTTCTTCCTTTCCTCTTATTAGTCTCCTTCTTTTCCTCGGTACTTAAGTTGTGACCTTGGTTCCTCTTTTTGTATATGTCTTGGTTGGTGAAGCAGATTTTGGCTTAAAAATTTTCACAACTCCCTTCTTCAAAGGTGGTGAAGCTATGGTTGCAGACCTTATTTGTGCTCTAGACTGCACTAGTAACTATTTCTTCTTTGGAGTTAGAGAGGGAGAAACTGATGTTGAATCTTTTCCATTGTTAGACTCAGTTTCTTCACTATCATGGGGTTTTTCAGGTAGCAGTAACTGACCTTTGGTTGCAGTCCCAATTGGTGACTTCTCAGATGAGTCTGATTCATCTCCAAATTTGTCTATTAATGTTTTCATCATTTTCCTTAACCTTTTAGTTATTTTACTGGTGACAAGACTAGTCTTTATTCTTCTCTTAGCCTCTTCATAGGCTCAAAAAATTTCTCAATTTTTGTCCTTTAGTGTAGCTAGTAGAGCCTCGATTGAGTTTGAAGTGAAATCAATATCCATTTCGTATCCCATGGGGGCTAGCCATTTTGTTCTTGGCTCCATAGCCTTAATAAAGGTGTGATCAGTGTCCACAAGAAAACATATATCCATTTCATATTTCTCAACCAATGAACTAGGAATCCTGCTCCAAAGATTCATCTTGATCTTGAATTTATCAAAGTAGTCATCTACAAATTTATTCAAATTATCTCCCAGATTACTAATCATATCAGAAATTTGAGTAACTATGGGTTTGTCAGTAGGCTAATCTATGTGACGGACAAAAGGGAAAAATTTATGAATGTAGAAAAATACACACACTAGTAGTGATCAGAACTTACAAGTGTTTGACTTTGCTGACCTGATTGTTTTCATGTTCTCTTCTAACTGCTTCAGAAGTATCTCGAAAAGGTCCAACTAGTGATTCTTCTTTATTAGTTTATATA
Organism: Chamaecyparis obtusa; assembly: GCA_027943335.1. Taxonomy (NCBI): domain Eukaryota; kingdom Viridiplantae; phylum Streptophyta; class Pinopsida; order Cupressales; family Cupressaceae; genus Chamaecyparis; species Chamaecyparis obtusa. Next base: position 38,961 of record BSBK01006744.1, on the reverse strand, counting down.
ACCTGTCTAGAAAACTACATGGCACACTGTTCAATCTACTCAACCAATAGAACTTGTAACCAATTATATGAGCTACAAATTTAACTTTAAGGTCCTCAATTGAAGCAATCTTCAATTCTTGGCCATCGCATGCTACATTGGTATTCTTCTAAATTTTGACCCTTGAGGCACTATGAAAATCTTTGGCCTTATCTATTGTCAGGTATCATGTAACCCTATGGATCATTCTCTTTATCAATTTAACTAGATTATCCAGCCAAAATGTTCACTCGTGATAACGATTGAGTACAACCCTAATCCATTCAACTTTAAAACTTTTTAGGAAATTTAGGGCATGAGTAAGTCCAATCTTTTCAACTTGTTTGTACTGTGGTTTAAGTTTCCCATCATCACTAAAAAGCCTCTAATATGATGCATACATCTCAAAATATCCTATTTTGCCTATCTTGTAGTGAATGTACGATCTGACATCCTCGACTAGAAAAACCCTAGGTGGGATGCTTGAGAAAGCTCCCATTGAATTTGTTTTAGATGCGACTTCTGGGTGTAGTTTGTGTTTAGGCTCATCACAATTAGCCGAAACAATGAGGTTCACTTGCTCTTCCACAACCTTGGATTTGCTCGGTAGAAGTTGTACTTACTTGGAGTATATAAAGAGTGCAAGATTGATTCGATCTACAACTACTTTGAATGACATTGAAGAATCTTGGCTCGAACTTGCTCTATGAAAATAATCACTCTTCAAAATTGCTTGCTGAAAATAAACTAAGTCTTACATGTATTTATATCCTTTTTCATATTCCTACTTTAAAAAAATTTCATTAATGCTTGACCTACTCCCAAAATGGTGACAACTATCGACTCGGCGATTATAGCAAAACTACAACAACTCGGTTAACACACAATTTTTCACTCAGTTGATACTGATACAAGGTTAACCTTGAATAATTATTATCGATGGGTAACCTTTTTCTTGGTCTAACATTTACCAACTATATGACTTTGTTAGCTCAAAACTTATAAACCATAATGCATATTTATTCATGCAAATTTGGTATGTGCTCAAAAAATATACGGAACTGTATGTTAGATAAGATAAATTTGAAATGTTAGTTCCATACATACCTATTTCACATTAGGTGGAGATACCAATGTCACCCAATCTAGTGGACGAGGTTTCACCAACAACATTTCTTGAATCAACATTCTCATTTGAGGCCTTTTTCCACATAGTATTTATAATCCTCATGATATCTGCAATAGTGTTTCCACTCTCAAATAATGTCCTTCTTGTAGTGTTCAGCCTTTGCAGTCCTTTCTTAGGTGACCAACTTTATGACAATGTAAGCATGCCATACTAATTCTTGTCTAGCTTTGTGATTTTCCATCCCATCTATTCCTCATACAATTCACTGCTATATGTCCATACCTTCCACATACTATGTAGTTGACCCATGTGTTGTAATCCCAAGTGTATGTACTACCTTGTTTTTTTGGTTGATACGGCTTTTTCCTCTATTTAGGTGTCTAGACTTGTTTCATTATTTCCTTACACTTTTGTGAAGTGTGTCCATGTTTGTTGCAAGTATAATAGATTTTCTCCATGACAAGATTGTTAGAAGTCTTTTTCAATTTAACTTTAAATTTATAGGCTTGATGTCTAATTTTACCACAATAATAGCAATAACCATTAAACTTAGGAGTGACTTGAGGTTTACCTTGTGCTTTAGTTTTGCACACATTTGAAGTATGTCCCAATTTTCCATAGTGATAGCATGACAACATCTTGGGTTTCAGATTTTGATTGTTGTTCACTTGTTCATCTTGTTTGAATGATTATCCTTTATCGGTATAGCCTATTCCACCTCTACTTCCAAACCTTCTTTGATTAATCAAAAAATCATCAATCTTCCTAGAACTATCATCACCCATTTTCATCATTTCATTGTGTTGCAATTGAGTCTTTACTTCATTTATCAGTTTCTCATTTTCTTCCCTAAACACTCCAATATCTTCAAGTTTTCTAGACAACTCACCATTTACTTGGTTGATCTCCTGGTTTACAATCATCATCTGATTGGATATTTCAGAATGGTGCTTGGTGAGTCTTTGTATTTCAGTTTCTTTTTCTTGAAGTTATTCAATTTTTGGTCTTCTATCTTCAACAACTAGATTTATTTCTTTCTCACCATGCCTGACATTGTTCATTACATCAATCATTCTCACCATTCATGATTTTTGACCAATTTGTAGGGCTGTCACTTGTTCAGTCAAGTGAATCTATTCTTTTTAGACAAATTAGAGACTGTACTTTTAGAACCATCTGAAATACTTCCTGAACTAGATCCAATGTTATCAAATAATTCATCAATCTTATCTTCATGGTAACCAGTCTCATTTTCCAAAATAGACAAGTTCTTTCTCTAAACCATTAATTTCTTCAATGCATCCTTAGCATGCTTATACTATTCAATGAACATCTACATATGAATCCTTTTATTCTCTATTGTTTTATCCAACTTATATCTCTCCATGATTAGATCTTTACTCTTCTGTGGTTAAAACATCAAATAAGAGATCTAAGCTCTGATACCAATTGTTGGATTAGAGAGATAGGGTACTGAGAGGGGAGGGGTGAATCAGTGCCCTCAAAAACTTTAACTCCCAAAACTTTATTAGAAAATAGTAGTAACCTTCATATATAACTTGAATCCACTGGATATATCATTTATTCAATTAACTTGTAAAAGTAAATAGCATGAAATCAACAATAAATCAATCACATGACACAAGTATTTTGGTAACATAGAAACCCTTTTTAGAAGGTAAAAACTGCAGTGGGGATGACACCCGCAAATCTTTACTACTATAGATAATAAAGTATGTCGATTAAGGCTACAAGTTGTGATCACTTCTGGTGATCTTGCCCTGTTAGGAGTAACAATTTAGATCATCTAGATCTATCTAGTTATAGGATTTCAACAACACTACTTGAGTGTGCACTCGGTTAAGATATTTACAAAAAATATTGTTAGGTCTACTATGTTAAGAGATTTTATCAAACTCTGTTACAATGATTGGAAAATAATAGGATGTATCTACAAATGACAATTTAACCTTGTCTGATATAGATCAATGTAGTATAGATTAGGTATCACCTCTGTATGTGTAGATCTTGTCTCTGATCTGTTCGGTAGCCTTGTCTGATTCTGCTCAATCTAAATGTCTCTGAAATCTAATCTTCTCTATAGATGATAACTGATATCTTGAAGTTTCCTTGATGCTTCAAGAACTTCTTTGCTTTTTCATAACTTCCTTCTCAAGCTTATGTCAAAATGACATGAAATACAAATATATAGAATAGTGCTTTTATCTCTTAACAAAATTATGTTACAATTTCTTAGGAAAAACCCTAAGATCTACGGTGTACAAAATTAACCTAGATCTAGCAATTTCATAGAGATCAGCAACGCAATTAATGATCCTTGATCTTGGTAAAACATTTTATGATTCTATTGTAACTATCTGCATAGATAAATGTGTCATTCCTAAATACTATGTCGATTTCTATATTGCTCGGTAAACACTGTAAATACTGCTCGGTAGTTTCATTGGTGCTCGGTGTCTAGTCTTCTCAGTGTTTACTAAAGCTCGGTATTGGTGTACACTGATGCTCAATAAAATTGCTCTGGTGCTCGGTTTGAACTAACATCTTTTGTTCTCGGTAATGTCTTGAGATATCTCAGTGTATAGGCTTATGTAGTTAATTGACCAACATGTTTGGCTAGAAATACTTGATTTTACCAACTATATAGCATAGGTAACTCACTGATCAACTTTGATACTAATTACAATCTTTAGTGCTCAAATAGAGATAACAAAACCACCTCAGATCGATAACTCAAAATAATTCACTCTTTGAAGTGAGCTAGGTGAAAAACTAACCTTGTTAAAGGTTATAATACACACTGTTAGGTGTGACTTGGTTAGAGGATTTATCACTATCAATTAACTTTTGACCAACATTCACTATATGGGGTCAACAAGATAACACTTTACATTCAATGAATGTCATAGGGTATTACATAAGACTTTCAAGTCCGCTCAATTAAGAGATTTTCTAAATTAATGGTTAAACTGATACAGTACTCATATGATACAAATACAACTCAATTGCAAATATTTAGATCTATGCTAAGCCCTTAAAAATAATCCTCTGATCACTAATCAATTCATTTCCTTTAATATCTCAAATTACTTTCACTCGGTAAATGCTTCTCTGACACTTGGTAAAATCTGCAACTTGGTTCTTTAATAACCAGTTTGATCACACATGAATGAATATAGTCTTCATGTGAAATCTCTACAGTTACTTTCTTCCGACATAGCTTCAACAATGAAACAGATATATCTTATATAGACAGGTAAAACATTATCATATCAACCATTAGAGTTTTCCACTTAATCTCCTTCGTCAATTTTGTCGCATAAACTTTCATCAGAAGATGTGTCCATAAAACATTTGAATCTCATCCTTTAGATCATCTTCAAATTTTTTCAGTAATGGATCTCTTAACAAATTTTATCTTTAACCTCGAAATCGTAACAATATCTAGCTCATCACATTCAGTCAGATTTTCTTTGCATTTAATGTTTTCATCCATACTCGATTAATATAGAAATACGTCGGTGATAACTAGCTCGATTATACTGTCACTTGGTATACATTGCACTAGCTCGATGTATACAAAAATCTTCAATTACCGACCACATTGACTTATTCAATTTCGAATCTCTTCATCATAATAGATTAATGTAACATGCTCAAGTGAACAATATAAATCCATAGCCTCATCAAATAAGTTATCCAATGTTTACCTTTTCCTTCTCTGTCATAACCATCTTTTCCTTATGTAGATATCTCTATTATTTATATTTTCTCCCTTTAACAGATGTTCAGATTCTTGTAACTATCATGATAAGTACCATCAAAACTAGTTCACATCACTGATAACATATTGAGTGATTTAATCATCTTACATATCATCTTAGTACTTGGTGATCTCTAATCACTGTTCTTTTAGTTCATCTATATATTCAATCAGTTGTAGTTCATCAGAAAAGACATCATTAAATTCTTCACAAAGTGAAATAACAAGTTGGTGTTCATTTTTAGTACGTACATTAGGAACCTTTATGAATTTATCTTTTGGGATTTCAATACGATCATAGTGATCTTTCTTTACTGATATGTTGATTTGATTAGGTCTAACTTGATCATCAACATTAAGAATAGACTTAAGGGTGATCATCCCTTTAGGTAACTAATTGATACTCAGTTGTAAAATTTGATCACCATATTGTTTTTATAATTTATTTTAATTTCCATGACAAAACTTAGCTTTTTCAATTAGAAAATTCAAATCTCCAATCATCATTTCAAAAAAAATCCAATTTACATATTTATTTGGTACTAAACGCCTCACAACCACTTTTACATAATGTTGAACCTTCACATTCTTTTCCTCCTTAGGGATAAAATTTGGCCCACTTGGTTACCAAGCTATCGGCATACTTATTCTGACTCCTAGGAGCTGGATTATGTTAAAAGCCTAAAATGCTTCAATCAAGCCTAGAACCCTACGAACTTGTATCCCTATAATAAGTTGAAGGATTATAATTTTAGGGAGTGAGAGGACCCTGTATTTGTAGAAGATGATGAAAATGAGAAAAATGAATAGAAAGATCACCCTATGCATCATTTTAGATATTATTGTAGTTAGAAATATAGTGCATGATATGGAAAGAAAAATATAGGGGAACGATGATTATAGACGTTACAACAAGTTGAATCACCTATAGTATATTTGGTCGATATCAAGATATAGTGAGGAAAATAAATATTAATTATTTAACCCTATTATTATTACTAACCAAATAATGATAATTTTTTTTTCATAGTGATGTAAAGTCAATGACTATAAAGCACAAGAAGTAGGTAAATATGAGTGAGGAGGAAGATCTCTCAAAACAAGAAGAAAACAAAAAAAGAAAAAAGAAAGAAAAAGAAAGAAAGAAAGAAAGAAAATTGGAGATGGCTCGATGTTAGGGGTTGTCCACTTCCTTAGAAAATATTATAAATTGAATGGATTAACCTTTTCTTCCATCCTTGGGTGCTATGTTCTTTTTATTTTTATGTGTATTTTTCTTTTGCTGATTTAGGCTTGGTGGGAGAACATGTGCTACTTTTATTATCTTTTTTTTCTTCTTACAATATCCAAATATTTTAGGAAATCTTATAAATTCATATACAATGTATATCTAGTTTTAACATATATTCATGTTATTTCAATTTTGGTTAATAAAAAATCAATCAAGAGATAATTACATACTACAATAATATGTACTTAATAAAAATCACCAAAAATATTTTTAAAAAAAAAATTATATTTATGGTTGTGATTTTTATTTAAATTTACGAGTTCAATAATTTTAACAAAATAATTGTATATTCCAACCCTAAAAATATAAATCATTGTACCATTATTTATGATTCCAATACTCTATAATTGACATATTTATTTTATATAATTTATTCAAATACATACAAGTTGCATTCTTAAAATGAACTCTTATATGTCTATTTATACATTACTTATAAATTGGAATATCACTACTCTTACTTTCAACTACACAACATATATGAAAACATACATTATTATTTGTATATAATATTACAAATTTTAAAAATATTATATTTATATGAAAAGGTATTTAATATTGAAAATTAAGAAAATCAAAAACTCATTTCACTCATTTTTTTACTTTATTTTTCCTAAAAATAAATATATTAAAATTAACTTATTTATATACAAGTTCTAAATAAATCAGAAGATTTTATTCACATAATTAATAAAATTGACAATTTGTAAATTTTAATTACATAAAATAATTTCTAAAATAAAATAAATAATATAAATCAAAAAATAATTTTTAGAAAATTAAAATAAAATAAAATGAAATAAAAACAATTTTAAAAGAAATAACAATTTTAAAAATGACTAATATCTATACTAATAGTAATATACAAGTTATTGAATTGATGTAATATACAAGTTATTGAATTGATTTAAACTAATTTGAATGATACTTGTTTCAAATAAACCAACACTTACAAAAAAAACCCAAAAAAGTTCTTTAAAATAACCAATATCTATATTCGTATAATTATTATACATTTTAATAATGAATTCTCGCTCATCATAATGAAATTTCTATTTTTTATTCCGACGGAACAACTTCATCTTTTATCCTCGAGAAACACTATATCTCAGTAAAGACGCAAAATAAATTTATCGGATCTAATCCTACCCGATCTTTATTTTTTATTCTGACCATAGACCTTCCTATGGCCCTGCTTAATTGAAAAAACTCACAGAAACCAACGGTCGTAGAAACTAATAAAATTCGTCCATATTCCAGTGCAACCACGGGGCTCAGTTGGAATCTATTGCCATGGCCAACAATATGGTTTCCCAACAGAGTTCTGCAACGGAGGTTCGAGATTCACAAACATGGTCTTATTTACCCGATCATTTAATGGAGAAAATATTTCTCTGGCTTCCAATAGAGTCAGTTGCCAGGCTGCGTGTAATGAGCAAAGAGTGGAACAATTGTCTATCTGGTCAAAAGTTCTTAACCTCGAGGAGGGAAAATTTCACAGAGAATCCATGGCTCCTCCTTATTCTCAATGAGTCAAATTGCTATCGTTTAAATGTGCTAACAAAGACAATAAAGGCTTTTCCTATTGATCGTGTGGTATTGGCATCGGTTGGGGGATTAGTACTGAGAACTGATTGGCATGAACTATATTTGTACAATCCTCTTACGAGAACAGGAACTCAAATTCCTCCATTTCGGGAGAATTTTCAAGATAAGAGCGTTATTGTATGCAATCCCATAAGAGAAACTTTTCTCCAACTTCCTAGGGGCAAACTCAACAAAGACCATGGGAAAATTGTGGGAGATATTATATGGCAGGGCGACCAATATCAGGTAGTAGCAGTGCAAGAGACCTTCATAGAACTTTATGATTTTTCAAGCCAATCATGGATTACTGTGCAGCATCTGCCCCCACTGAGCATTGAGGATATAGTTTTCTTTAATGGTTTATTTTTCTGTATTGTGCGGAGATTGGTTTTTGACGGTAAATGGGGTGTTATGGTTTTCAACATTAAAGAAGATGGGACATGTCACATGGCGCATCTGTGTGCTGCCATACCCAATCTTTCTCAACTTGCTCCTCACTTGGTTGTATGTGGGTCAGCACTTGTTCTAGTATCAATTATGTTTTTAAATAACTCACACAAATTATTTTTGTGGAAATATGACGGTGATAACTGCATAACTTCAAGTACACCACTTTGGGAGAGGATTACAAGGATGCCTGAAGAGATGTTTGAGTTTCTCGACTTAAAGTTCGATCCACCATGCAGATACAAATCCCTCGCAGTAGGGAAATGTATTTGCTTCGCAAGAGAAGGTAGTGGAAAGCTAGTTTTCTTCGATAAAGATAATGGATTGTGGAGTCGATTTTCAATCGGCGATAATGTGAAATCGAAGAAGAGACCATGGAGTACGTTTTCAGCGGGTGCTGATATCAGCTTCAAAGATGTTGCTGCTTATACGTATGTCTTTGAGCCAAGGCCTGATATATCAATTCTTTAGTTTTCCATTGTGTTCAAAATGTTATTCTTATTATATTCATGTATAAAAAAATGTTATTTGTTTTATAAGATGTTATCCTTTTTTAAATAATAAAACTAGAAATTGCAACTTGGTATGGGTAGGCAATTTTTGTTTTTAATTTTTAATTTTTTTTTTCTTATATACAATTGTTCATTTTTAATAAATAAAGAAAAGTTTATTAGATGTTGTTATTAAGTTTAGTAGATTTATGTAATTGTAAAGTGTAATATTTGTTTAAAATTATTATCAATATTTAGTTTTATATAATTTGTTTATATCATATTTTAATATAAGTATAGTATTTTTTTTAGTTAGTTAATTTTAAATTGATTTGAGAAATTTTATTTAATTTTAAAAAATGAAAAATTAATAATATAAAAAAAATAGCAGTAACTTGAATGTATTGAGTACAATTTTTAAAAAAAAATTTAAAAAAATTGATTTATAATATTTGAAAGATACAAAGATAAATAATATTTAATAAATTTTATTTATATTTGTTTTTATTAAAATAATCAATGAATATAGTTGGCGTGAATAGTTAATTGCAAAATGGGAAAAAATCATTTAATGGGTGAAAGCGGGGTTTGAAGGTTATAATTAGTATATTAAAGTTTCAGATTTATATGTCAAGAGTAACTATATCCAACATTGTACTGTGTAGGATTATAAGTTTAAATTTTTGAAAACTTATTTGTACACTTATCGAGTAGAAGTGAAATTAAAAAATTTCGGATTTAGTAGACGCGAAGAGGTAAATCCAAAATGTAAAAAAAACATTTAATGGGTGAAAGCTGTGTTTGAAGACTGTAATTACTAAATGCGATTCTATTAATTGACAGGTATCTAGTAGTGTTCGGTATATATATATCTAACGATGGAAAACATTGTATTCAAAACAAATATTTTACTGTCTACAATTTGGAAGAGTATAATTAAAAAAATCATTGACATTAGTTGTCGGATTTATATGATATTCATTGGTAATCATGATTTTCCATTTTAAGGTGTTTGCCTTATTCATAACTAAATGAAATTGGGTTTCGAAAGTTTTAAATACTAAATCCAATGCTATTTCATTACGAATTTTGACATACTTAATTTATAAATCTGATATATGAAACCGAAGAATTCGTCATTAGTTCTTTTACAAATCAAACCGTCATCACTTAAGGCACAGCACCGATGACCCAGTTGACAGTTTGGATGGAATACAACTGTTAGATGTTGCATCTAATAGTCAATATTATTTCCTTTTCCAGAGTCGACTTAAAGGAAGACATCGTGGCCTTGATAATAGATCAATGGTGACCGCATGATCACAAGTGTTGCTAAGATTCTTAGCAGACACACGAGAATCATTAGATCTGTCATTCACTGTTTATGCATAAGTAAGTGAAGTTATTGTTCATTATTCCCTTTTGGTTTCAACTTGTGGGTTTACACTATGATTGACAATTTAATATCACTGACTCTATCACCACTCCAAAGTGTGCAAGTAAAAGGGCCAATTAACAAGGATCAAAGAGATCCTCCTACACTTTGAGCCAAGATGCTTAGGGGTGTACCCTTGATTCACTTCTTGAAAGGAATCACTAACTAATAGACAATTATACCCCTTACTAACTGATTGAAAGATTTTATCATTTAAATGTGTGTGTGTGATTGATGATGATGGATTCCTTCTAGAGAATAGATCAATGCCTTAATCCAGGGCATAGAGTCACTAAATAACTTATACCAATTAAAAATTCTAACTCAAACATACTTGAATTCAGGATAAGTGCTCTGCCTATTATCCCTCTCACTTACATACCAAGACATCAAATTCTTATCAAGCCGTGAACTCACTGAAATTACCTGAAAGACTTTAATCCTAACTTTGTTAAGAACTCAAAGATAATTTCACAATACTCTTTGTTTACCATATGCTAACTCACTTTCTGACATTAACATATATGAGCTAAATATCAAAACAAGAAGACATACACCACTATGAGATTGCAATTCAACTATATTCTCATCAAAACTTACAGAATCAATACATTATTCAGACAACAATATGCAAAGAGAAACAAAAACACTAAATCCAAGCTCTCCTTGTTTAGTATAATACCATCAACAACAACCCCTTATACATAAAAACTTCTGCAATATATACCCCCCTAGTCATCTTGAAATCCCAAAATAGGATGCAACAAGCTACAAATGACTAGGGTTAGGGTTTCACCCACTAGACCAACTAGAAACAGTCAAAAATTTATTATAGGGGAAGAAACCCAGGCAACCAGGAGAAGACAGATCCCAGAGTGATCCTCAATCATGACAAATTCCCTAAGAAAGTACTGAGAACCACAAAAATGCCTAATTTGTCAACCTGTTCAGCCACTTGCAACATGCCTTGAGCACAAAGAACACAGGGCAGACCCCTGCAAATGATCATGGAACACCCTGGACCACAATGCAACAGTCGGCAAAACCAATTTTAGCAGATCTGACCACTTGATCAATAAATTTCAGTCCTTTCTGTCGTGGAAAAACCTCCAAGAAATTTGAATTTGCATTACAACGGCTACCCCGACAAGGTTTAAAATGTGACCATCGATTCTGTTCATTTCCCGGTAGATCAAGTAGTTTACATTTAATCTCACAACAATCGTGAACCCTTTTGAAAAGTCTTTGGCCCAATCAACATACTGCAGCCAATAAGAATCATGCACGTCAGCTCCATGTAGCAGACATGACCCACAAAGTATAAGCCTTTAAATCGAATGGTCGTCGCATGATCGCATGGTGTAAGAAGATTCCATGTGATCATGCGACAACCGTAGATCCTGCCACACTGTCAGCCCCCTTTGAAAGATTCAGGCCCACTGACAAATCCTAATCACCTTCTCGCTCAACCAATCAGAACATCACAAGTCATCGCCACCTGTTAGAGGACCCACCCTCGTCAGCCGTCTGAGAAAAGTAGAATTGACGGTTGGCGTAAGATCTCATGGCTCTGACAACTTCTATGAGAACGTACGCCAAACATAGATCTTCTGCAGATGTCAGGTCCCACTAACAGACATGCCAGCAATCAAGTCCCACTGACTCAATGCCACTCAACATTTCACTGACCAATAAGAAACTGCCAACTGTGCCAACATGGTAGTGGACCCACTCAGTTTAAAAGATATGTCACACAGGAGAATCAATGGCTGGCGTATAATCTCATAGGTCTGAAAAATTCTATGAGAAGATACACCAACTACCTGATTAAACCATGACCAAGACCTGGGCCCAAGGAAAAAATTAAAGGCCGAAACTATAGGAAAAATTTAGCGCTAGGACTTAGGAAGAATTAAAATCATTAGGACTTAGGAAATATTTAAAACCTGCTAGGCGCTAGACTTAGGGAAATATTGAGCACGTGGGTTTTTAGGAACTTAAGTGGCCCGAAATAGGTAATGCTAAAATAGAATAGGGCTAGGGTAAAACAAAAGGTTCTTCATGCAACGGCTAGATTTTTTAAATTTTTGAACTAGGGCTTGAGGCCAGAGACATGGAAAAATATTGCAGAGGCCAGGGGAAAGATGATGAAGCCATGAAAATTTTTTCACGTGTTAACAAATATTATTAGGTGAGGAGAGTCAAAACATTTAATGCAACATCACTGCTCATACCACTTGTCACTGACTAATTCACTGGAGTCTTCATCTGAACACTGATTGGATCTCCTTTGACACTGCATCACCCTATCACTTGGTGTGATGTCATATGGTCGTAATGGGGAGTTTGTCACTGTGAAGATACAACCACCACCAGATCATTTCATAAATGACAGAAATTAAGAGGGGCAGGTTTCACATTAGATGAATCAATTTAATAGATAATACTAACTAAGGAGAGTGAGAATATTTAATGCAACATTAGTGCTGGTACCAATTGTCACTCACTATTTCAGTGGGGGTTCTATTGACAGAACACCAGCTTGTCAATTGTCACTCTGGCACATGTTTGCGATGGGTGACTCCGCTCATTGATAAGATATGACCTATGTTAGATCGTAGCATATATGACAAAAATTAAGAGTGGCAGATTTTGCATTAGATGAATCGATATTATTGATTGTATTGGCTGAGGAGATTCAAAATATTTAATGGACATTTGTGACAAATCTTATAAAAATTTTGTTAATTAGTACTTTTTGAAATGGGTTAGGAACTAAAATATTTCTGTTAAATGTTCAGTTTTTGATAATCGAATTTATATGACAGTTATTACTAATTTTGATTTTAGTAGTCACGAATGATGAATAGCGATATCACAACAAAAATCATTTAAAATGTAATAAAATTAAAAAATTAATAGAATAGATATATTTAAGAATTTTCTTATCAATTTATGATCTAAATGAGATATCAGATAAGTTATTTCTGTTACAATTTTCATTTGATGACATCGATAATTTATATAACTCCAACTGACAACTGTGACAAGATTTAATGTTCCTTCATAAGAAATGTAATAAAGTTTTTGTTATAAAATAATATTAAATTATTTTTGAAATTTTAGAAGATGTCGCTTTTGATATGAAATCTGAAGTGTAGCTGTGTTAGGTTTCACTTAATATGGCATCAATATAAGTCATTTAATTAAGTTACATTAGTCTTTAACAATTAAAGCACCTCCATAGGAAATCTACTAAAGATTTTTTTAATTAATAATCTTGAAAATCTCATAGAGAGCCATATATGTGTAGAAGTTAATGTTACTATAAATGGATGAACCAGATAATGAATTCATTGTAAAGATCATTGGAGCAGATGATATAGATTACTTTAAGTCAACTATTAGTAATGGAAGCTACATTTACTTTTCAAACAAGCTCACAACAAATTGGTTTCTTTGGGAGAGTAGAACATTCATATTTAAAAAATTTACTGCTCTGCAAGACTAGGTCTATTGTGCAAGCAGTTCAACGGACATTAGGTGAAGAATTTCATAATGCTACTCATCGATGAAAATTAAATGCTGATATTGTCGTTATGTTAATGGCTTGGGGTTTAGAAATTGGAGAAAATGTTGAGAGTGTTCATTTTGTCATAATTTCTATTTTTCCTAAAGATTTGATTGACGGACTTAATTTTTTGTTAGAATATGCACAACCAGGTCAAGGTTTTGAGTACAACAACTATTTTGTAAACAAAAAAGAGAATGAAAAGATACATATTTTTCCATTTGTGCGATGACCAATGATAATAGATAGAGAGATTTATAAAAAAGATATCAGAAATCAATGGGTAAATCTATGTAAAGAACTCTGGCAATATAAACAATTTGAAGGTGGTTCAATATTTCCAGTGGTCTTTCCACAATATGCTCATTATGTCTATGTACAAATAAAAAATAAACATTGGAATAATCAAGCTTTTATAGCAAATCAAGTTCCATTGAGGATGTCAATGATCTTTCTGAAACGTCGTCTTAGTTTTCATTGACTAAGATGAAGGATAGCTCAAAAATTTTAAAGCTGATTAATAAGTAAAGTAATTTCTATAATATTTATATCTTATAAAAGTTTAAATACCATAACATTATTTTTTGTCATTTTTATCTTTTTTTAAATTTTTTATGTTTTAATCTAGGTAGCCTAAAGATTATAGTTTTGGAAACTAAGATTAGTGGGAGAAAAGAGTTAAGTTGTAATTGGATGCAACATCAAAGGGTTTTATTCCATGCAAACTGTCAACTGGGTCATCGGTGATGCGATGCAAAGTTTATTGTCAATGCATATTGAACAAACAGTTGTCGTATGTTCGTAAAGAATTTAATTATTTTTTGAGAACATGTGCCATCCATTAGATTATGTTCTATAATAGATCGATGGTTCAATTTCAAACTTTAGCAATAATTGGTGCAAAATTGTTTATTTCCCTTAAGTGATGATAGTTAAATTTGTAATTAGTTGGAATTTTATATGGTGGGTTGTTCATATTTGGAGGAAAGTACGTTCTTGTTAAATTATTTGGTTTAGATTTTGTTTTATATAAATGTTATTGTATAAGAATATAAATTTGCGTATATGAATTTTTTATAGAGAATCAAAAAAGTTTTAGAAATGTAGAAATTTTATTTACTCTTTCGAGTGAAATATAGGTAATTTATTAGCGATTATGCTTTTTTTGGTGTTCTAGATTTTATATATATCGACTCTGTCTAGATAATATATTATAGTGGTTAGAGAACACATATGAAGAACTGGAGATAATGTTGGTGTGGAAATGTCCCAATTAAATTGTTTTAGTCTGAAATATCTCGTGGATTTGAGAACAATTGGTGAATCACATATTACTGTATTGGTCCAGTGTTTTGGGTTTCCACAGGACTGCAACTATGCATAGAATACCCTTTAGATGTACTGATCATGTGATCACCATCGATCGTAGTTTATAACTGGGCATTTGGAAAAGGCGGGGACGGTTTCAGCTGTATAGAGATGTTTATTTCTGATTGTGTTTTTTATTTGATGATGTTTCTTTTAATTTTGTAAACATTTGTAAGCATTGTTTGTTGATATTTATTGTCTATAGTGTATCTCGTTGTCCCTGGAAGATTTATTATTCAATCATAGATTAAGCGACTACAACAAGTCTTTTAATCAAGAAAGAGGATTTATATGATACTCATTGCTAATTAGGACTTTGCATTTTTAGACGTTTGCCTTATTCAGTAATAAATGAAAGCAGGTTTGAAAGGTTGTAATTACTATTTTTTATGCTATTTCATTACGGGTTTTGAGGTAGTTTAATTGTAAAGTCGATATGTCAAATAGTAGAATTGGATTAAAATATTGGCAATAATATAAAGATGAACAATGATGCAATATGTTAATGATTATTTGATAAAGCACATTTGTACTTTGTGCGGAACTGAGGACTCGCTCATTTATGTGTGCGGTATTAAATTATTAAATTTAGAGGGCATGACATCATAATCGATTAATGATTCTTGAAAAAATTATTGCTCTGACAGTAGTTGGAAAAACACACTAATCGATAGAAAAGAAATAAAAGGCATACGACGTTGTATGCACTATCTTTAATAATATTTTCTATATTCAATACATATAGGGATCATAACAGCACATGAATAAATTTTGAAAATAACAAGAACATTAATTCCTTTTACATTTTATATGTTTAATATCTATTAAATTATAATTTTAAATAAATAAAGTTGCATATTTATGATTTCATTGTTTGAATTGAATATATATTTATGAGCAAATGGTTAGCTATCTATAATCTTTTAGAAAATGGGTAGCAAAATAAATAGTTAAGATCATCTCGATGGAATATAAAATGCATGGAAAGATATCATAGATACAAACCTTTATGTTTACAATTAAAATGATCTACATAGAAGGATTAAATTAGAACCAGTTCATACCATTACACAAAGCCTAATTGATAGTGGATTAATAGAAGCTGGAGGATTTCCAATTGCTATTCAAGTACCAGAACTCATTGTGGAATGCATTAAAATATTTGATTCACATACTAGATAAATAAAGAATGAAAAAAATGAAGTAGTCATTTGTTTGAATAGAGAGTCAATTCAGAAGTTCTTTGTTTTACCTTCAAGAGAACAATATTCAGAATGGAATTTCTCTCTGTCATAGTCAAATTTTAACCTAAAAAGTTCACGATGGCGAGCTATAATTTCAAAAAAAGGTTTGAAAGCATTAGAGTAGCCAGTTCAAAGTTACTGAAAACCCTATATGAAACTGATTTTATAAAAAAGATTCTTGATATACTAGTACTTCTGCATAGAATTAGAGGGAGTGAACAAGCCCTAAATTTTGAAGAATGGTGGTTTTTCCTTGTGCAATGTATAGGTACAAATAACATTTTTATAGATTGGGCTCAACTCATAAGTGATAGACTTAATAAAATGCTTGTTTTAGTAAAGCATTCATACAAATTTCCAATGTCATCTTACCTCATCTATGCGCTTGCATATGAATATATAGGGAATGAGCTACCTAGTGTTGGTGAATATGATGCAAATATTCAGGTTTATGATTTCTATCGATGTATACAACCTATGGAAATTTCAGAAGGGTTAATGATTTTTTTCAATGAAGTTATGCCGTGAAATTTAGGATAGTCCAGAACACAAATTATCTGATGCAATAGCACAAATAATTATGCAATTTGGTAGCTATTATACACAATATCGTACATTTACATATATTAGGATTAGAGGTTTCGATGGGTTTCCATACAAAGTTCCTAAATATGTAGATGATAAAATGGCTTTGATAGAGTTATGCAGATGATAAAATGGCTTTGATAGAGTTATGCAGACAAATGATTGAGGTCAATAGCAGATGCATCCAATGCCATAAAGCAAGTATTCATTTTCCAATTTCAATAGGTTCTTATACATGCTTTTCTAGCTCTTGTGCAATAAATTTGATCAAGTCATCTGGAAAAAGATATAAATTTGATGAATATAATATTGTTAGGCATCATTTTGACTCTTCAAATTATGTAAAACAAAACCTACAATTAGGTCCTAATTTTAATCACATTGCTTCATTAGAAGATTTCTGGGCTAATTGTAAAGATGACTTTGAGATGAGAGAAAGATCATGGTCCTGACTGGCAGTTGAATAGATTCAACTTTATAATGTTGATATAGATGTGAAAGGATTGTATGATGATCAATCTAAATTGTTTTCCAATCATTATTTGTCTGAAATAAAAGGGACACCTTTGCAACCTCTGCAATTTGAAGAACCTGAATTAGAAAATCTTGAAGAAAGAATGGAACGCATAATAAAGAGAACCAAAAAATGGGTTTAGTACAAGAAAATGAGAAAGTAGACATCAAACACAAAAGGATAATCAACAAGCGAAGGTCAAACAACAACTTCAGTTCAAGTTCCATTATCAATAATATAGACAAGAGTTGAGTCAAGTCAAGAAATGACACGAGGGGATGATCAACCACCAAATAAAGACAAAGCCATAGGTAAGACTTGTGGTAGTGGTTCACTTGCTTTGATTAATATATACAGTTTAGAGGAAGCAGGAAAAATAGAAAATGAAGATGAAATAGGTCAATCAGAACTGAATGCAAGAATGCAATCTTTTGAAGAACAACCACAAAATCAAATAGGAGATTTAATTGAAGGTACTAGGACATGTATTCAAAATATAGTACACAAATTTAAAAGTTTAGGTAAAGAAATAGAAAGCCCTAGAATAGTTAGGAAATTGTTTGATAATGAAATTTTAGAATTTGCCTCAAAAGTTCTAGGTACTCGTTCATGGTTAGAACATACAAAGCAAAGAAAAAGAAATAAGAAATAAGATATTATTCTTAGTGAAGATTTAGTTTCTCAAATCATAAGTGAAAGTAATAGTTCAGGGAAAAAAAAGGAAAGAGGCAAACTAGCTAGTTTTTAAAAACATGAAGAAATAGGGGATGTAATAATACAAGTTGCAGAACCAAAAGAAGACAGTAATTTTTCTGATCTAGATACAGTTGATTTGGATGTTAATGAAATTGACATAGGACTTGCATTGCATGATCGTACTATTGATATGTGGGAGTTTTTGCATCAAGAGGTAAGAGAGAGATTGGAGCAATTGAAAGATGAGAAGAAGATTTTGAAATCCACTATCAAACATCTATCTGATTATATTCAAAAAATCTTAGTTCCTATCTCTTCTCAAACAACAAGTTAGAGAGAAGAGATTTTTTTATGGATCACTCTATTCAAGTGAACAAATTGTGAAGTAGATACATGAAGATAGACAGATGGGACAACTCTCACGAGAATGGATACAATATCTCAATTCAAGAGGTGTGGGTCTCATTGACTGTGTAGGCAAGTATTATAAAATCTATTTTGAGCTAAAAGGTATTTTGTTTATAGATTTGTAGATGGTCCAAGAATAGAAAACAATACATAGTAGATAGGAAAAGGTATTGCAATCTATGATAGATATGGACAGCAAAGAATCCCTAAATTTAAAAATTATCAAATCCATTGACACACCTTTATAGAAGTGGATATTTTCAATCAAATTCAAAACACAGATGAGTATAGATAGAATTCAAGAACTACAAAATTTGATTAAATGTGTCAATACGAGCATTATTCATATGAAAAAGATGTTTACAGATATGAGCTACAATATTGATGTAGTCAATGCTGAAGATGTTGTAGATATAGAAGTGATGAATAAATTTTTTGAATTGCATCTTCAAAGTATTATCAGGAAAGAGGCATATGAGGAAGGAGATATATACAAATTTAGTGCAATTGCAGACTTATTAACAACTATAAATTAAGACACAATAGGCATTTTTGAACAAATAAAAATAATAAAAAGGGATTATGAATATTCAATTGTAAGAAATGACAATATTATTATACCACAGGAATAAAAAATAGTTGATTTAGTTAGGGCAATGGATGAATATAACAGTAAGAAAGTTGAAGAACAAAATGTCTGTAGCAGATGACTGTCAACTTTTTTTTATGAAGAATTAACAATTCAGTTGGAAATTTGACACCTGACCTATGAGCAAAGGGATGGTAACAATTTATGAAGAATGGTGTAGGTTAGCCTGAAATGGCGGTCACCATATCTTGTAGTAACTCAATGAAGTTTGTGAGGCCCACCTTTGGCCCACATAGTGATCCTGATTTTGAGACTTAGCATTTCATTTTGATTCTATTTTTGGAGATGCTTGGACTCATTCGGTTTACTGTTATGTTATGATGGACTCGTTAGACTTCACATTTTGTTGACTCTCTATGTGGATCCATGATGACTAGATTTGAATCTGACCGTGTTAGATTATATCATTATACGATGTCATGAGAACCCGATAACTAGATTATGGATGATCTTGATTTCATTTATATTATGCTATTGAATCACGAATTGAATTATGAAAATGGAATTTATTTGATGTGATTATTGAATCCTATATGATTACGTGTAGATAGTTGAATTATGACATTTCTTTCTGTGTGATTGAATGTTTAATTGAATTGTGTTAGATCATTACTTTTTGTACGATTCCTTGTATGCAATTGAGTTAAGATTAATGTGTGGATATTACATCTTGTATGTTTATATATGATGGTTTTCTTCCTTGAATTACTGATGCTGCATTTAGGTTTTGCAGGTGGAAGGACCATGGAAACATTTGGGGAAACCACATTGAATGCTTGTGCTATCAGTAAAGCCAAGGCCCCGTCTATTGAAGAGACTAGGGCCTCGTTGTGAAGTGTTTTATTTTTGTAACTGTAATGTGAATGTATGTGTAAGATTGTTAAGTGTTGTAATATGTTGGACATACCTTAATTGTGATGTTAATTATGTGAGTGTCACTTGACATAGAGTTATTTGATAACTAAGGTATGTCATGTGATTGGAGTGCGGGAGAAAGTCCTAGAAGCTTCCTCGGGGGGGTATTCTAAGTGCATCCTCTTGTCTTAGGACCCCTAAGTGAAGTCATACCTTACATTTTCGTGCATAAACTGAACCATGCTTTTTGGAGGGTTAAATGGGAACCTAGGGGGTAGTTTCATGCATTTTTAGGTAGCCCATTCCTTGTACCCAAAGGTTAGGGGTAATTTTAGCATGGGACAAGACATATTTTGACCTTTTGTCCCCTCCAATAGTGCCCATTTAACCTTGAACGAATTTGCAACTTGCATCATGGACCCAAAAGTACTTCCTAGGACCATCTTTATGAGGGTTGTGGAGAGTTGGTAGGGGGTCCCTTTTTAGTAGAACTTTTAGAGGGGTTTGGGTTGTTCACCCACTCTCTACCTTTAGAGACCACAAAACTTGGAGAAGGAGAAAGCTAGGGATAGAAGAAGGAGAAGGCTCAAAACTTCATCATTTTGCATTGGATCATAGGTTGGAGGATCTTGCTCTTCATTTCTCTCATTTTTTCTGTAGTAGTTGTATGTGTTGTGTATTTGTTCTTTGGCTCCCCATGGTTGGTCATGGAGCAAGCTAGCATTTCTTATTTGTTGTGTTTTAGCTCCCCATGGTTGGTCATGGTGAGAGCAAGCATGTATTGTGTTTTTCTTTTAATTGGATTTGGGGTTGTTTACTCTTGGACTCACTCACCCTTGGGAGGGAAGAGCAATCAAGAGGGGGTGTGGGAAATGGAGGCAACTCCATGTGTAGAGTCTCCTCCATGCATGGGGAAGGATGAAGCTTGGGTGAGTGATTTTACCCAAGTAACCTTGCATATAGCCCATGAGGCATTGGGGTTATAAGGAGGGAAGACTGACCATGTGAGCCTTGTTATGATAATGTGCTTATTTGGGTCCATGTGTGGCCTTGTTTTGATATTAAGCATATTTGGGTCTATGTGTGGCCTTGTTTTGATATTGAGCATATTTGGGTCCATGTGTGGCCTTGTTTTCATGCAATGGTTATCTCCATGGGTTGTTCACCCACACCCCACAAAAGGAGTTCATGGAATTCCTTAGTTATACCCTTGAGGGAATTTTGGGTTCTTGCAATTGTATGTTTCTTGTGAGTGTTTGTATATGAGTGAATGTATACTATTTGATGTGGTTTCCCCAAGCTCGTGGGTGGCCTCATGAGAGGCCTAGGATGGGAGGTGAGCTCCCATGGTCTTTCCCTTGCCTTGTATATATTTGTAGATTTGTGGAAGCTCAAAGAGGAGCTATCAAGGAGGTTTTCATCTTTTGGGTGGTTGTGAGAAGACAACCCATTCATTCCTTTGTGTAACCTCTCTTTGTATTTGGACTTCTATTGATGTAAAAGAGTTAATGTAATATTTTTAAATTGGAGCTATTGTGAAGATGAAATGGATGAGAGACTGTTATTATCTTGATCTTTCACTGTGTGGAATTATTCATTGCAATGCTTTGTTGAAACTAGGATGTTGTAAACTTTATTGATGTATTTGTAAATGAGTTGAAATGGATTTCTTAATGTTTATGATGAATTCTTGCATACGTTATATAAGATCTCTCTCTCTCTCTCTCTCTCTCTCTCTCTCTCTCTCTCTCTCTCTCTCTCTCTCTCTCTCTCTCTCTCTCTCTCTCTCTTGATAGTTGAAATTACTCTTTCTTTGCAAATGAGATATCAACATTGATAGATTTTAATATTGTAAAAAATCCATTATGATTCCAGATTTGGGTTGATATAAGAATATTGGAGTTCCTACAAGATGATTTAATTGTCATGATCATTGAAAATAATCTCTATATATGATTCATATCTCACTTTTAGTCCTTTCAATTGTAATGAAACATCTATGAAGGAATGAACAAAATAGTTATTTTGTTGATATCTCTATTGATTTGCAATCAAACCATATTTAATCCTTAATGATGGGTGGCTGCAAGAAGTTGGGTGCCAATTTTTTGCAAAAAGTGGAAGTGTTTTTCCTATTTTTCAAAATTTATTTGAATTGATCTCAAAATTTGAGGCACTTAGAGATTGAATCTCGGAAAAATTCACTAATAGAAATTGTAGTACTTGGAGTCTACTTTTCATATATATAATTTATTTTAATACCCACATGGTATAAATTATATTTTGATAGGCATATTTGAAAACCACTTTTTCAAAATGCCTGTTTCAAGACCATACCACATCCGTGTACGGCCACCATATTTTGACACAAATAAATGAATTTTTTTAAATCCTTTTTAGGGAAGATACCTAAGACATAGAATATTGATGAGAATATTTTTTCTTATTTTTTTGTTTTGTAAATTATTTTTTATTAATTTTTAATTAACAATAAAGCTTATTTTTCAAACCTCTCGTGTACGGCCACCATAATTTAATATAATTTTTCTTTTTTTCAAAAATTCTTTTTTTTTTAAATTCAAAAGAATTGAATCTAGATTGATGACATATAATTTATTTTTAAAAATACTTAAAAATTAAAAAGTTATTAAAGTTTTAGTGAGTCTCACTATTTTACGTTTATGTACCACTATCAACTAATAAATAATGTAAAAATAGTAAAAATAACCATATTATTATGAAATTTATATTTTTAGAATTGTGATAGTGAGATCTTTAATGGGTTTTTGTTTTGTCAAAAAAATCGATCCAGAAGGGCTTCAAAAAATTACGGTAAGCCTTAAAATTTTTATTCCAATGCCTTAGCCAAAATTTTGGAGGGTAAGGCATAGGCTTGGTCTCACCAAACCTATCCCAAACCAAAAATCGCGACAGAGTGAAAACTCCCGTGTGCATATTTTAAGAAACGGGCACCCGTTATTTAAATTCAAAAAACGGGCACCCGTTTCATAAATTTCAAAATATGTGTTTAAAAAAACATTTTAAATGAAAAAAAAAATTTAAAATTTTTTTTAGAAACGGGTACCCGTTTTTCAACAAACAGGTGCCCGTTTCTGGAAAACGGGTACCCATTTTTCAAATTTCGGATCGGATGTCTGAGCCTAAAACGGGTGCCCATTTTTAAAAAATGGGTGCCCGTTTCAAGCGGTGCAAATTTTCAAGCCGTGGACTTCCGCTGAATTGGCACCCAACTTTTCTCTTCTACCCTGATACACTATCAATTTTAAGACTATAGACTTCCTAATGCAATAAGGAAACTAATAAATGATAATGCTATTCTACTCATTGCTGTGAAGGAAATAGATAATATTCTTATACTTAGGAAAATTCATTTTCAAAGAGAAGTTGGTTTTCAACTCTCTGGAAATTGTATGGGAAAAGAATTCCCATACAATCTCTTACCACAGTCATATTTAAATAATAAATCCTGCCACCTCAACATGCAATAAACAAATAATTTAACATTGAAATATATTTCCCATACCTTATTTAATACTTCCCCCTAAACTAGGCACATGTGGAGGGAGGTCTTGACTTGCATGCAGTTTAAAACCTTTTGATTAATGCTCCTGTCATAGTGCACATCACCCTTGAGCAGCATGAGTTTTGGTTGGGTCCCACTACCCATACTATCTTCCTTGTGCGCCACCCTTTGTTGATTTTTCATTCCCATTTTGCAGGTGCTGTTTGGTTGAGGAATTAATTTCTCTTACTTTTGTCTTTAGCTTAGCATGGGGGCGCACTCCCATGCTTTAATACTCTTGTTCCCTCCCTTAAATGGAGCCAGCTTTTGGGAGACCATTTCAACTCCCTTAAACAGTGCACCCCGTTCCTTGCCTTGTGATGGTGACTCCTTATCTTGGGCACGTGGATTGAGGGAGATTCCTAGGGAGCTAGGAAGTGGGATAGGGAGCTAGGCTAGGAAGCTAGGGAGATAGGAAGTAGCTTAGGTTGTTTAGGTAGTTTAGTTTATTGTTAAGTTAGTTTAGGAAGTTAGTTTATTTTGTTGTAATAATGTTATGCGTAATAACAATAGATAGTTATTACTTTATTTAGTATGTATATATATTTAATTAATATATTATAGTTTATTAATTAATTAATAATTATATTAATTAATTAATATATTATAATTATTAATTAATTTTATTTATATATTATTTAATTTTATTCATTAATTATATGCTATTAATTAATGTTTTATAATATATTAATTAGTTAATGAATATATTAATTAATTAGTATATTATAATTATAAATTGAATTAATACATGTTTATTAAATTACGGTTATTGATTTATTTGATTACTTATTTTTATGTACAACATTTTTGTAATACCCCTCACAGCTTATTACTATTGAGACTATGTTTTAGCTGATACTATTTTACTTTAGTTGATTAGACTAGACATATGTTATATTTATATTGTGGTGTGTTATTTGACGATTATGCTTTGGAGGTTAATTATCATGTTTGAACTAGAACAAAACATTATGTGATGGATTTTATATGATGTTTCATATGCATGTATTAATTGATGTAATTTAGATGATTATTCATATCTGGTACTTACCCCATACCCGCATGTGTATGGTATCATGTTTGTTCTCATGTATGTCTTCTTTTATGTTTGACGTGCATGTATGGTAGTGGAGGAGGCGTAGTTACCTGCATTGAGTTAGGTCCACACGTCCCAGCCATCCCTACCATTGTCTGCTATTATGTTTATATATGCACATGTACATGCAGTGGTTTTATGCAGGTTGCAGGTACTGGGCATTGACTTCCCTGGCTTGATAGGATGAGCGTACCCTCATTATGTCTCAATGGCAGAGAAGGGGAGTTAGCACTTAGGCCAATTTCCCTAGCCCAACCTAATCGTCCTCAAGGATTGGACGGAATCTCACTTGACTTGCCCGATTCGAATCCGTTCTGGCTGAATGAATTCAATACACTTTCCCTGTTGAGCACGATATTGATCCTAGGATTTTTCCCTTGCATGTGTCGTATCTTAACTTTGTGGGTTGATATGTTAATCATGTTAGTAGTTTATGTTATGTTACGTATTAGTAAGTATATTGTTATTAGTATGATAAAATATGATTAGATATATATATATGTATACCTTATGTCACTTGTAATAATAACATTATTAATTATATATATACGTTAATTTTATATATATATATATATATATATATATATATATATATATATATATATATATATATATATATATATATATATATATATATATATATATATATATATATATATATATATATATATATATATATATATATATATATATATATATATATATATATATATATATTATTTATGTGTATATAGATTCAACTTATTGGATAATTTGAAAATATGAGAGTGACATATTCTAATTTAAATGAAGGATAGAAAAAAAGAAATAAAAATGTAATAAGATGAAATTCCATGTCACATTAGGAAAAGAATAAAATAATGGGATGTAGGAGAAAGTGCAATTAATAGAGGTATGGGGAGGGATTGGAAGGAAAAAGGGGTCATTATTATTCTTTTCCATATGCAAAATTGAGAGAAGAAAATAGAGAGAGAAGAGAAGGCTTGGAGAAAAAGAAGAAAGAAAGAAGAGAAGGGATTGAGCGTGTGGGAGCAGATTCAGATAGCAGTAGAGGGGTTGGACTTCATCAACCTGTTTGAGAACCAGGTAGGTTTTGAATTCTTTTATTATGTTTCAATTTAGTTTTAATTTTTCAACAATTGAAAGCACGTATTTACCTCCTCAAAAATGTAGAGTGAAGAAATTAAACCATGAGAATTTTAGTTTGTAATGGGTTGTTTTAACATCGCAAACTTTCAAACCTCTCAAACTCAACCATTGGTGAAATCCAAGTTTGAAAGGGAAAGAATTTGTTATTTCATGACTCAAGGGAGCATAGTTGTGTTTTGATTCAAATACTTGCCATATTATTCATTTAATTGATCATATAATTAATCTGAATTGAAAGAATTAGTATTTTATCTTGGTAAACAAATGTGGAAACAAACCATTCTTGCATGGGATATCAAAAAATAAACTAAGTCCTAAAGTAAGACAAGCACACAAAAATAAAACTAAGTGTTCAAAATATGGCTTCTAACTCTCTAGAATTTGTATGGGAAAAAAATTCTCATAAAAATTCCCAAACCACAGTCATTATTATAATATTAAACCTGCCACCTTTTTGTGACATAAACTAATAAAATATGAACTTTATTCAAGCAACCCCCTTACTTCATTTAATACTATCCCTTGCCTAGACGTGTATGGTAGAAGTCATGTCATGTATTAATATGAAACCCTTTTATTTGGTCAAGGTGTGATGTCTATTGTTGACTACCCATATCTTCTTCTTTTACTAAATGAAAATTTACCTTCTTGCTTTAACCTACGTATGCCTTTTGCTAGCCCATACTTAGCTTTTAAAACAAAATTTAATGGGCCTGCATTTGCATTAATGGCTTATCCCTTTCATTGGGAGGCGCAGGAAGAGGAGAGGCTAAGATTTTTTTTACCTTAGATGTGAGGGGGACCCACATTTAACTTTGCTTTTTCAACACCCATTTCCCCATGCTCAAGATTGGACGCAGCTTTTGTATGGCATTAAAACTTGTTTCAATATTTTTGTTTCCTTTCAACATCCCTTCAAGCAGTGTACCACCTCCCTTGTCCTTGCATTGGATATGGTGAGAGGGAGATTTGATGGGTTTATAGGGAACTTTTAATATTTGTTTTTATGTCTTACTTTATTTATAATTAAGAGGGTTATAGGTTGAGTAGGTTGATGATGAGTGCTAAGAGTAGGGGTTTTATTCTAAAATTAGATTAGGATGTTAAATGAAGTAATGAGTAACATGAGTTGTCTTAATTAATTATCTGATTTGTTATTTTCTTAGAGCAAGGTAAATTTGAATGGTTATATGAATGAATTGGCATCAATATTATAGTATTAATATTAGTGAAACTATTGGGTTTATCATTTAGTTATGAACCAAGGGTACGTAACTATAAATAATACTTCTAATCTATTGTGTAATCAATATTTAGATTAATTATTAGACATCTTGTAATTAGCTTAGGGTCCTTTAACTTTAGGTATTACTTTCATAACCAATATGTTTGCATCGTCATCTTTTATAGATTAACGAAGACATTATTCAATTAATGCCCTTAAAATATTCTTCACATAATAGTAAACCTCAAGATTAATAATAATGTTCTCATTAACTCAAGTTATAATAGGCATTGTTAGTGTTAACAATATGGTCATTTTATTGTAGACGTGGATATTCTAATTGGTGTGATTAATTAGAGTGAGCAAATTACATGTTAACATGATCCTTATGTCCTTGCTTATCTTACGACATGTTAATTACTTGTGTAAGATGTTCTCTTTGCGTATATTGTTTGTGCAAGTTAAATTTACTATTGTTGTAGTGGTTTTGCATACGGGATTAGATGACCAACTAGGGGGTGAAATCCAGAGGTCGGGTATGTGTCGTGGATGTAAGTTTATCTTTATAATTGTTGATGTTTATGATGATTTGCATATCTCTGATCTATTGTTGTTTTGATTTTTGAGATGTTTCGATGTGAGACTTGGATTGGGATGTCAAACTGATCTTGTTATTATTTCCTCTTGGTGGATTAAATTTGAATTAGTGGCCAAGTGGATTTATGTTTTGAAATGGGAATATGTTTACTTGTTTATCTGTTACTTGGAACTTAATATGATATAAGTGGCCACAAACCAGGATGGGTATTATTGAGAGACTAGGGTAGGTTATCTAGATGTGATGTAGGGGCTGGCTTGCAATGGATCACCGAGGCCCACAGGTGGTTGACAGATCATCCATTGACAAGTTTCTTAATTCCAGTGATAACATTATAAAAATTGATCTAGTTAGGAAAACATTAAAAAGATAATTTGTGATACTTCGCCCCTGCCTTGAGTGCCGTCGGTTTAGTGAGGAACCTTCAGGACTAAACTCAAGGGTGGATCATCGATATACTTGTCTTCATGATAGATATCAATGCCACGTATGATCACTTGAGTGCCATTGGTTGAAAGAGGAACCTTCAGGACTAAACTCAAGGGTGGATCTACGTGATGACACCCTCCTACTCACACCGTAGATATCCTACGTAGGTTAGTGCCTCTGGTAACCTGTATACTCTCTAGTTCTAGAGATATCTTTCTAGGTGATGATTGGGATTGGTCCTTAGTATGTGTGTGGGCCTGGTGTTATCTCCCTAGCACGGTGGGGTGGATCTCTGGGTTCCACATGGTCGGGAGGTAGTGTATTTCTCCATTGAGATTGTTGCGGATAACCTCCATCACCTGATTGTTACTTGGACCAGAGTACCACCATTGTTATAGATTTATGTACTAGCTTTTATAAGATGTTATCTTGTACTTGTAGGAGATTTTATTTGGGTTAATATTGATCCCTACGTGGATCCATGTGGTATTTGATAAATGTAATCGTATTAAATATCACCACATACCCTATGACATGTGTAGTGGATGTAGGTGATCATATGATGTAATGTAATTTGATTTAGAGAGATGTAATTACTTTCATTATGTACTTAAAATTTCTTTAGCATTTGATCATGTTAGCGTAGTGTTAGTTAGACAATGTAATACTGCGTCAGGGACCCTTGAGAACGAAAATGAAATGATGTGTTTATTCAAAGTCATGAATGTAAATCATTGTGATTCTATGTTCAATGTGCTTGTTAACTTTAGTAAACAAAAAAAATAAAAAATTTGTTGCATAACTTAGCATAACTTTTAGTGTTAATCTCTTGGGTCCACTGGCGGGGCGTTACAATTTTATATTGGCAATATAATTATTATAATCAATTTGACATTTATTTATATATAGAAAATTATTAATCTATATTTATACAAAAATTATTTAAGGAATATACATATATTGGGAATATTCTTTTACTCTTGATAACCTATATGATTATTATATTAACGTTATCAAATAAACATTCAATTCCTCTTAGATAACCTATACACTTTATAGATTGATGATCTACGATATTGATCAAGAAGGTGGTCAATAATCTTCTTCGATTATATTGATATCATCTAGCATCCTATGGGTATTAAAACAACTTTGTTGAGGTTTGACCTCTTGTCGCTTTTGGACCTCATCATTAGCACTTTTGTCCCACATCATAAACTTGGATCTTTTACCCATTAAAAAAAAAATTTGTTGGTTGTGTTTTGACCCAAACTTTTGGGCATTACACTTTGGTATCAGAGCACTGGGTTCAACTCTAGGAACCTTTGTGCCATTACGCTTTTCAAGGAAAGTATTCATTTATGCATAGTAACCCTTTTGAGTTATGTATGTGAGGAGCATGCATGAGTACATTATGGAATGGTCATACCAACATCATCCTGTGTGGGTGCCCTAGGATGGCTATGGGAATACCTCAAAGAAGCCAAACCCTTATAACATCGGAGTGATGTAGAAACTGGGTTGAATGGCCTAACCATTTCAGTATGGGTGGAAAATTGTTCTATACCCTCGCAAGATTTACATTATTAAGTTATAGTGGGGCCCATGCCATGATGTAATTATATATATATATATATATATATATATATATATATATATATATATATATATATATATATATATATATATATATATATATATATATATATATATATATATATATATATATATATATATATATATATATATATATATATATATATATATATATATATATATATATATATATATATATATATATATATGATGGAAACACTCCAGGATTATCGACAACATCTCCTTGTATAGACTAGGACCTTCTCAAAGCATTGGGAACTTATGATACAGCTTGGGAAGGCTAATTAGTCAATAGGAGATGGATGATGGTAACCTATGTTATGAAAAGCATTGTAGTACCAGAGTAAGGTAAAGGAGACTCGTTTAATTATTACTTCAGACAATGAAAGTATGGTGCCCCCAGTCGAGGTATAGATTGAATCACCTATGCATATGTAAGTTAAAGGTTGAAATTCCTTAGTATTCTGTGGTGGGTACTCCTTTTGGATTTGATGTCAGTTGTTTCATTTTGCTTATGGTCTTCTTGAGTCATTTATCTTCTTGGTGGAACTTTCTACGTATTGGGTTGGTACCTTTTTGTTTTGTTTATTTTTCTTTGATTGGGTTTTGTCACCAACTGTATAGTCCTTACCTTGGCAGTTGCCACCATTGATTTTTTTTTCGATTGAAATGAGCTCACTTTTTTTTTTTTTTTTTAATTGAAAGTTGAAGCAGACAGATTTCCTTTTTGAGAATTACTTGTATCTATTTTTTTGGGTGACTATTATGAGCATTCCCTTTTCCTACCAGTCCTATGTCATTTGTACCCGTTTTGTTTTAAAGAGTCCCACCAATCATGTGTATATGAGGTAACACCTAGAAAGAGATATTATCCCATGTCGGAAGGTACTATAGGATCGATAGATTAGATCCATGCCCTACTATGATGAATAATAGAAATGATTGGTTTCCTTGTAGTTCAAGTAGGTGAAAGTTGGTGATTTGGCAAACCATGGTGGTGTAAATTGTTTTATAAGACATACAGTTTTGTAAGTGGCCTTGCACAAGTGTTAGTGTTATGAAGTTCATCCTTTGGGTAATCATGTACCCTAATAGGAAAGATCTATGATGTCATGATTGACCTTAAGAGATCGATGACTATTGAATGTTCTAAACTACCCTAGTAGGGGAGTTGACCACTTCAATAAACCTTAGGATTACCCCA
Source organism: Chamaecyparis obtusa (assembly GCA_027943335.1). NCBI lineage: Eukaryota > Viridiplantae > Streptophyta > Pinopsida > Cupressales > Cupressaceae > Chamaecyparis > Chamaecyparis obtusa. The sequence goes on along the minus strand of BSBK01006744.1, from coordinate 7,988 downwards.
TTGGGATCATATGATGTAGTACTTGGCATGGATTGGCTATGCGCCCATAGAGCCAAGCTAGATTGATGCCAGAAAAATATAGAATGTTTGGATGATGATGGCATGGCTACATTTATTTCAGGGGTTCAGAGATGAGTATCTCTTCGCATGATATCCACTAGACAACTTAAGTGGTGTATGCGAAAAGGATGTCTATTATTTGCCATCACTATTAATGATAGAGGGGATGAGGATGAAAGCGAGACTTCTCTTGAGGGACTATCCCATACTCCAAGAATTTGTAGATGTTTTTTTTTCTATCAGAGTTACCTGGTATGCCTCCTCACAGAGCAGTTGACTTTCACATAGACCTTGTGCCAGGAGCTGAACCAATATCCAGACGCCCTATAGGATGACCATGAATGAGCTTAATGAGCTCAAGATTCAGCTTGAGGAGTTGTTAGAGAAGGGACACATTCATCCTAGTGTTTCTCCTTGGGGTGCACCAGTGATCTTCGTTAAGAAGAAGAATGGGTCACTTTGGTTGTGCATGGAATACCGACAGTTGAATAAGGTTACCATTTAGAATCGGTATCCACTTCCTAGGATTGATGACTTATTTGACCAGTTGCAGGGTGCTCGAGTATTGTCAAGGTAGATCTTAAGTCAGGGTACCATCAGTTGAGGATAGTTGACAGAGACATTCCTAAGACCACATTTCGCACTAGGTACAGCCACTATGAGTTTACCATGGTACCTTTCGGTCTTACAAATGCCCCAGCTGTATTCATGAGCCTTATGAAAGGTGTATTCCACACCTTCCTAGATAAGTTTGTAATTGTGTTCCTTGATGACATCCTGATATATTTCAAGAATGAGAAGGAGCACGAAGGGCACTTGAGATAGGTATTGCAGTGTTTGAGAGATAATCAGTTGTTTGGCAGCTTGTCAAAATGTTCCTTCTTTAGAACAGAGGTTAAGTATTTGGGGCATGTCATATCCGATGATGGGATCTCAGTAGACCCATCAAAGATAGAGGCTATTATGAATTGGCTAGCACCTACCACAGTGACTAAGGTTAGAAGTTTCATGGGACTAGCTGGTTATTACAGATGATTCATGGAAGGATTTTCTAAAGTGGCACATCCTATCACTTCCCTTTAGCGAAAGGGGAAGAAGTTTGAGTGGACAGAGAAGTGTGAGAGAGCTTTTCAGGAGCTCAAGAGGGCACTCACCAGTGCACTGATTCTTGCAGTGCCAGATCCTTCAGCGGAATTTGTTGTATGCACTGATGCTTCCTTGGATGGATTAGGAGTAGTACTTATGCAGGGAGGGTAAGCTATTGCTTACGAGTCTAGGAAGCTTAAGACTCATGAGTTCAATTACCCTACGCATGATTTAGAGCTTGCAGTAGTGGTACATGCCTAGTGCGATGGCGTCACTTCCTCTTAGGTCACCATTTTGAGCTTCATTCAGATCATCAAAGCCTTTAGTATATATTTACCCAACTGAACCTTAATGCTTGACAGAGGCGATGGATGGAGTTCTTATGTGAGTATGACTTTGATGTCCACTACATCAAGGGGAAGGAGAATGTAGTTTCAGATGCCTTGCGCAGGAGATGACATGATATCTTTTCTATGACTATAGGCATAGATTTGAGGGGTCAGATCCTCCTTTATCTACAAGAGAATGAGTGGTATACCAAGGTTTGTGAGATGATTCAATCCCAAAGACCCTTGGAAGGGAAGCATGTTGGTTATACTATAGAGTCTGATGGGCTTCTACGCCATTGTGAACGTATCTATGTACCTTCTTTCGGAGACCTACGTGCTTTCATTATACTTGAGGCTCACAGAGCACCTTATGCAGCACATCCCAGGGTTAAGAAGCTACATGCAGATTTGAGACAACTATATCATTGGCCAGGCATGAGATTGCAGATTGCTGAGATAGTGGCCAGATGTCTTGAGTGTCAGCGGGTTAAGGCAGAGCACCACCATCCTGGTGGACTCCTATAGCCACATGAGATTTTCAGTGTGGAAGTGGGAGGTTATATCCATGGACTTTATAGTTGGTCTTTCGATGTCTTCCCGATGCCATGATGCTATTATGGTGATGGTGGACCGATTGACTAAGGTAGCCCACTTTTCTCTAGTTCGTACTACCTTTACAGCACCCACAGTAGCCAGGTGTTCTTATGAGACATTGTCAGACTTCATGGCATACCTCATAAGATTATCTCAGATAGAGACTCTCTATTCACTTCATCCTTTTGGAGAGAACTTCAGGCAGCATTAGGGCACCAGGCTCAATTTCAGCATAGGCCTATCATCCTGAGACAGATGGGCAGACTGAGAGGGTCAATCAGGTTTTAGAGGGACATGCTACGCATGTATGTTATGGACCATCAGACCAGGTGGGGAGGAGTACCTACACTTAGTAGAGTTTTCCTATAATAATGGGCACCATGCATCTTTGGGTATGCCTCCTTACCAGGCATTATATGGTAGACCTTGCAGGACCCCCACTGAGTTGGGATAAGATCGAGGATAGAGTTTCTATTGGTCCTGAGTTAGTCTGGGACATGGAGCAATAGGGTCACCTTGATTAGGTAGCATCTCTTAGAGGCTCAGGATAGACAAAAAAAGTATGCAAATGCAAAGAGGATAGACCGAGGCCTACCTTGTGGGAGACAGAGTATTCCTGAGAGTGCGACCGCACAAGAGTCCAACCCATTTTGGTAAGGGCTCTAAGCTCGCACCCCATTTTGTTGGTCCATTTGAGATCCTAGAGAGGATAGGGCCTGTTTCTTATCATCTAGCCTTGCCACCTAGCCTGTCATGCATCCACGATGTGTTCCATGTATCGGTGTTGCAAAAATATATTTATGATGAGTCTCATATCTTTGATTGGATGCCTTGTAGGTGGAGTCAGATGGCCAGTTGACCCTGGAGCCCATTTGCATTTGGCTCGACGGATGTTGGGACTTCAAGGTAGAACACTGGACCAGGTTAGAGTCCAGTGGGATTGCTATGATGAGGTCACGGCCTCATGGGAGGATACAGCATAGATGAGGGCCGAGTATCTGCACCTCTTTGATGAACTCCCAGGAGGATGTTCATGCCTAAAGGGGGTGGATGTGAGGCCCACCTTTGGCCCACATAGTGATCCGATTTTGAGACTTAGCATTTCATTTTGATTATGTTTTTGGAGATGCTTGGACTCATTCGGTTTACTGTTATGTTATGATGGACTCATTAGACTTCACATTTTGTTGACTCTCTATGTGGATCCATGATGACTGGATTTGAATTTGACCGTGTTAGATTATATCATTATACGATGTCATGAGAACCTAATAACTAGATTATGGATGATCTTGATTTCATTTGAATTATGCTATTGAATCATGATTGAATTATGAAAATGGAATTTATTTGATGTGATTATTGAATCCTATATGATTACATGTAGACAGTTGAATTATGACATTTCTTTCTGTGTGATTGAATGTTTAATTGAATTGTGTTAGATCATTACTTTTTGTATGATTCCTTGTATGCAATTGAGTTAAGATTAATGTGTGGATATTACATCTTGTATGTTTATATATGATGGTTTTCTTCCTTGAATTACTGATGCTGCATTTAGGTTTTGCAGGTGGAAGGACCATGGAAACATTCGGGGAAACCACATTGAATGCTTGTGCTATCAGTAAAGCCAAAGCCCCGTCTATTGAAGAGACCAGGGCTTGTTGTGAAGTGTTTTATTTTTGTAACTGTAATGTGAATGTATGTGTAAGATTGTTAAGTGTTGTAATATGTTGGACATACCTTAATTGTGATGTTAATTATGTGAGTGTCACTTGACACTAGAGTTATTTGATAACTAAGGTATGTTGTGTGATTGGAGTGTGGGAGCAAGTCCTAGAAGCTTCCTCGTGGGGGTATTCTAAGTGCATCCTCTTGTCTTAGGACCCCTAAGTGAAGTCATACCTTACATTTTCGTGCATAAACTGAACCCATAGTTTTTGGAGGGTTAAATGGGGACCCTAGGGGGTAGTTTCATGCATTTTTAGGTAGCCCATTCCTTGTACCCAAAGGTTAGGGGTAATTTTTAGCATGGGAAAAGCCATATTTTGACCTTTTGTCCCCTCCAATAGTGCCCATTTAATCTTGAACGAATTTGCAACTTGCATCATGGACCCAGAAGTACTTTCTAGGACCATCTTTATGAGGGTTGTGGAGAGTTGGTAGGGGTTCCCTTTTTAGTAGAACTTTTAGAGGGGTTTGGGTTGTTCATCCACTCTCTACCTTTAGAGACCACAAAACTTGGAGAAGGAGAAAGCTAGGGATAGAAGAAGGAGAAGGCTCAAATGTTCATCATTTTGCATTGGATCATAGGTTGGAGGATCTTGCTCTTCATTTCTCTCATTTTTGTTGTAGTAGTTGTATGTGTTGTGTATTTGTTCTTTGGCTCCCCATGGTTGGTCATGGAGGAAGCTTGCATTTCTTATTTGTTGTGTTTTAGCTCCCCATGGTTGGTCATGGTGAGAGAAAGCATGTATTGTGTTTTTCTTGTAATTGGATTTGGGGTTGTTTACTCTTGGACTCACTCACCCTTGGGAGGGAAGAGCAATCAAGAGGGGGTGTGGGAAATGGAGGCAACTCCATGTGTAGAGTCTCCTCCATGTGTGGGGAAGGATGAAGCTTGGGTCAGTGATTTTCCCCAAGTAACCTTGCATATAGCCCATGAGGCATTGGGGTTATAAGGAGGGAAGATTGGCCATGTGAGCCTTGTTATGATAATGTGCTTATTTGGGTCCATGTGTGGCCTTGTTTTGATATTAAGCATATTTGGGTCCATGTGTGGCCCTTGTTTTGATATTGAGCATATTTGGGTCCATGTGTGGCCTTGTTTTCATCCAATGGTTATCTCCATGGGTTGTTCACCCCACACCCCACAAAAGGAGTTCATGGAATTCCTTAGTTATACCCTTGAGGGAATTTTGGGTTCTTGCAATTGTATGTTTCTTGTGAGTGTTTGTATATGAGTGAATGTATCCTATTTGATGTGGTTTCCCCAAGCTCGGGGCTGGCCTCATGAGAGGCCTAGGATGGGAGGTGAGCTCCCATGGTCTTTCCCTTGCCTTGTATATATTTGCACATTTGTGGAAGCTCAAAGAGGAGCTATCATGGAGGTTTTCATCTTTTGGGTGGTTGTGAGAAGACCAACTCGTTCATTCCTTTGTGTAACCTCTCTTTGTATTTGGACTTCTATTGATGTAAAAGAGTTAATGTAATGTTTTTTTACTTGGAGCTATTGTGAAGATGAAATGGATGAGAGACTATTATTATCTTGATCTTTCATTGTGTGGAATTATTCATTGCAATGCTTTGTTGAAACTAGGATGTTGTAAACTTTATTGATGTATTTGTAAATGAGTTGAAATGGATTTCTTAATGTTTATGATGAATTCTTGCATATGTTATAAAAGATCTCTCTCTCTCTCTCTCTTTATAGTTGAAATTACTCTTTCTTTGCAAATGAATTATCAACATTGATTGATTTTAATATTGTAACAAATCCATTATGATTCTAGATTTGGGTTGATATAAGAATATTGTAGTTCCTACAAGATGATTTAATTGTCATGATCATTGAAAATAATCTCTATATATGATTCATATCTCACTTTTAGTCCTTTCAATTGTAATGAAACATCTATGAAGGAATGAACAAAATAGTTATTTTGTTGATATCTCTATTGATTTGCAATCAAACCATATTTAATCCTTAATGATACACTATCAATTTTAAGACTGTAGACTTCCTAAAGCAATAAGGAAACTAATAAATGATAATGCTATTCTACTCATTGCTGTGAAGGAAATAGATAATATTCTTATACTTAGGAAAATTCATTTTCAAAGAGAAGTTGATTTTCAACTCTCTGAAATTGTATGGGGAAAGAATTCCCATACAATCTCTTACCACAATCATATTTAAATAATAAATCCTGCCACCTCAGCATGCAATAAACAAATAATTTAACATTGAAATATATTTCCCATACCTTATTTAATGCTTCCCCCTAAACTAGGCACATGTGGAGGGAGGTCTTGACTTGCATGAAGTTTCAAACCTTTTGATTAATGCTCCTGTCATAGTGCACATCACCCTTGAGCAGCGTGAGTTTTGGTTGGGTCCCACTACCCATACTATCTTCCTTGTGCGCCATCCTTTGTTGATTTTTCATTCCCCTTTTGCAGGCGTTGTTTGGTTGAGGAATTAATTTCTCTTACTTTTGCCTTTAGCTTAGCATGGGGCGGCACTCCCATGCTTTAATACTCTTGTTCCCTCCCTTAAATGGCGCCAGCTTTTGGGAGACCATTTCAACTCCCTTAAACAGTGCACCCTCTTCCTTGCCTTGTGATGGTGACTCCTTATCTTGGGCACGTGGATTGAGGGAGATTCCTAGGAGCTAGGCTAGGAAGCTAGGGAGATAGAAGTAGCTTAGGTTGTTTAGGTAGTTTAGTTTATTGTTAAGTTAGTTTAGGAAGTTAGTTTATTTTGTTGTAATAATGTTATGTGTAATAAAAATAGATAGTTATTACTTTATTTAGTATGTATATATATTTAATTAATATATTATAGTTTATTAATTAATTAATAATTATATTAATTAATTAATATATTATAATTATTAATTAATTTTATTTATATATTATTTAATTTTAATAATTAATTATATGCTATTAATTAATGTTTTATAATATATTAATTAGTTAATGAATATATTAATTAATTATTATATTATAATTGTAAATTGAATTAAAAAATGTTTATTAAATTATGGTTATTGATTTATTTGATTACTTATTTTTATGTACAACATTTTATATTGGCAATCTAATTATTATAATCAATTTGACATTTATTTATATATAGAAAATTATTAATCTATATTTATAAGGGAAATTATTTAACGAATATACATATATTGGGAATATTCTTTTACTCTTGATAACGTATATGATTATTATATTAACATTATTAAATAAACATTCAGTTCCTCTTAGATAACCTATACACTTTATAGATCGATGATCTACGATATTGATCGAGAAGGTGGTCAACAATCTTCTTCGATTATATTGATATCATCTACCATCCTATGGGTATTAAAACAACTTTGTTGAGGTTTGACCTGTTGTCGCTTTTGGACCTCGTCATTCGCACTTTTGTCCCGCATCATAAACTTGGATATTTTACCCATTAAAACAAAAATTTGTTGGTTGTGTTTTGACCCAAACTTTTGGGCATCACAAAGTTATCAAGAATATTTCCAAACAAAGGTGTCAATGATCAATTAAGAAAGATCAAATGAGTCCAAAAGTTTTTGGTCTTGTGATTGGGGTGACAAACTCATTTATTTTTTATTTTTTGCAGTTTCTTGGTTTAGGGCTAAACAAATTAGAGGCTTGTTATATTCTTATTTTAGTCTTAAAAGGATTGCAAGATGTTTTAACTATACAGTTTTGAATTTTAATTTTTTATATAAAACACCTTTATTTAGTTAGTTCATCCATATAACTTGTCTATTCATGTAAATGATTTCTCTATTGCTTGCAAATGTTTGAATTTGATTAATTGTTAATAATTGATGAAGCTAAAATATAGTACTTTAGATCTATTTTTTTGTTATATTTGTTTCCTAAACTTGGTACTTTCTATAGTATTCATGGAATTATATGAAAAGTGGTTTTCATAGGATATTTTTTCAATATAGGATATTTTCTTTGTTAAAATTATTTTAATATTGGATATTTTTTAGATATAGGATATCATAGAATTTTTAAATGATTTTTCTATTAGTCTGGAAATTATTGAGTTCGATTAATTATTGATAATTTATGAAAGTGAACTACAATATTTTAGTATGATTAAATATTGATAATTGATGAAACTGAAATAAAATTATTTAGGTGTATTTTTTTTCCTAA